>JPKZ01000256.1:146653-156746 GCA_000803305.1 Toxocara canis | reverse complement strand
TTCCCCCCCCCCCCCCCCCCCCCCCCCCCCCCCCCCCCCAAAAAAAAAAAAGAGAAAAAACTAGAATGTTAAAGTTCTTCATGTTTTCTTTAATATTTTCTCATATTTAATAGCTCTCTTTTTTTTTTCAAATTCAAATACCAACTTTATCTCTCTCACCTTAAGAAATCCGCTTAAAATCCCTTCTAATAGATAATAATTTTTTTTGCTTCATCATTTTCTCATAGTTGCTTTACAGTTCTTTACGAATCATATTGTCCGCAGAAGTTGATGTCAATAAATATAGTTTAGAATTTCGGATACGCAATATTCGACGAATCATGGAGATTTTTGCTCATTGGAGAAAAAACTTACGATACATGAAGTGAGATATGCAAGGTAGAGATTGCGAAATACGGCCGATGGAAGAATTGTTCGCAAAAAGTTCCTGAAAAAAAAACAACTCTGATTTTTTTCTTACAAAAAAGTGTAAATAGTTTTTTTTGAACACCAATAAATCATAACGCCTAAATGCCTCACACAATGATTATCACTTTCAAAGTTTTCTGACACATAGTGAATTTATCGTAACGAAAACGTGGAAATGTTTAGCGAATGTTTTCGAAAAGAGATTCAATTTAATTTTCTCATCACGAGTAACTTTAAAATTTTAAAAAGTAATATTACATATTTGGGTGAAAAGTGATATATTGAGATGTGGTGCATCGAAGTACAAGCATCGTTTCATAACGAAATGATAACGCATATCATAACAAAAAAAACAATCTTGACTAGCTGAAAGAACAGGTAAATAAGAGCTCCAGAACGAAAAAAAAAAAAAGATGAATATGATCGTAACGTGGGAAAAAAGAAACAATAAATTGATTTTTTCAAATTAAGCAATAATTAATTTCACAAAATTAATTACATATTTCCCACATAAAGTCGATTAAAAAAATCAGAAAATGAATCACACGATAGTCAACAATTTGCAGAGAAACTTCTATAAACCGCATCCATTATTGAGTTTTTTATAAAGCTCAAATTCTATAACGATAGACAAATCCTTAATTTATAATTATGAATTAATATAATTATAATTTTGAACTAATTATATAATTTTGAGCTAAGATTCAATTATAATTTTGAACTAAATGGAAGAAATAATGTGTGATTTTACCTTTACCAATGAACTTTGAGAATTTTTTCAACGAAAATTCTAAAATATTTCTTGAGAGATTTCTTCACAATCACATAAAAGTTCACCGACCTTGAATGGTTTGTGCCTCTATTGTAGCGGTAAGATTTTAAAACGAAACGCTCATCAAAAGACATGCGCATAAGCGTAGAACATTTGTTGAAAGCTATTCTGCGGAGCAATGCGTATTTGTTTACGCTGAAGGTCGAAAGCTTTGAAAGCTACGACTATCCTCGCGACCACCGTGCTTCGATTTTCGCAACGAGACAAGCTTTTCCTCATCATGCACACTGAAGTGCTCACTGAGACGCCCAATCAAACGTTTCAAACGTCTCACAGTGATCAGTCGATTTTTAACTTATATGAGTGATGAAATGCTCGATGGCGATTGAATTATGAGGATTTGAGATCAGTGTTGCTTGGAATGGGTAGTGATATTGCTAATGTGGTTAGTGCTCTACAGCTAACTACATATCAGATCATGTCTGCTTCATAATAACTGTCATATACAGGTGTGACTTGATAGCGTAGTAGATAATTAAGCTTTAAGATAATAAATTTTAAGATAATAATATCTAAATGCTTCTTAAGATAGTGAAAGTTTTACTCATAGTAGAATTAACTAACCTTCGCTCAGTCATTTGGACTATATAAGTAGCTCAATTATGTAAAGAAGCACGCAGATTTCTTCTTAAATGCTGCAGATGGAAAGTCGCTAAAACTGAAGCTGAAATGAGACAAAGTATATAAGCCTGAATGAATGAGGAGATCAGTATTAGCCTTGAAGAACGAAACGTTGCACCAAGGATCGCAACAAATAACAATGAGGTATTACTGCAGGATCACACTTTGCTATCTGACAGATGAGGTAGGTAGATGCCCACGAATAAAGCGAACAGCAAAAGAAGCATATTTCTTTGCAATATCGGTGGACATAGAAACAGGATTAGAATATGGAGGTGCAAAGGAGCGATACGACAACATTAATTGTTTTGGAATAACATTGAATGATGGTTGCGTTAAAGGGCAAAAGCATATCAGCAGAACACACTGATTGTGCATGCACTTTCCCCTCCTCCCCTCCTCCCATCATCCTCCCCCCTNNNCCCCATCATCCATCTTTACCTTATTGACTCCAAGATGCTCCTTATTATAAGGAACATTTCCTTATGAGCCCAGAATAATGCAATGATCGTATGGTCTAGTCAACTAAAAAACACTGGAATGTCCATCAGCTTCTTCACACACTCACCCTAAATTACGAGCAAGGTGTTCTTATCGTTCAAGATAACACTATCTGTTGTCACTTCTGCTTTTTAAAGAAATCAATACTCTAATCCTTGATCATAACTACTTTGAATCGATCATATTTTGTCTGCTGAATGGCCGCAATTCGAGAGAACTCGCTCAGACGAACGCGTTGAGTAAATATTGTGAATTGCGTTAAGTAAGCATATCAAAACACTTGCGTCTAGGCTGTTTGACGGTGATGAGTTTTATTAGAGCGTCATTTAAAAGATTATCTAAGCAGTTAGAAAATTTAATAAAGTAGATGCATTTTATCGCAGTTACTGCGTTCAGTTCTTCTCTGATTATATACAGAATTTTATATATCGATTTTTTACGTCGTTTTTATCGATTTTATCGATTTATAGTAGTAATTATGGATTGATTTTTGCTCAATAAAAACACTTAATCGTAGTTCGTCGAAGTTCGGCTAACGTGTAATCAAAATATCCGCTCAGATTACGCTTTTTAGTCATTCTTATTCAACTGAAATGTGTAGAGTGTATGTATGAGTGCACTCAAACATTTCGTATAGAAACGATTCACATGATTAGACGTAAAACTGGGAAATGAATCACAAATAACTTTCTAAAATAATGTGACAATTTTGTTATTGTGATAATTTTCCATGATAATTTAAGTGATAGTGTGATAATTTATGATAAATTATGATAATTTGTTCGTCTGGCAAGTAGGCAATCTGGCAAATAGATAACGTAGTTGAAGAATTTTTCTTGTAATAAAAGATCATTTTAAGGATGGCGAGGAAGCATGAGAGACTATGAAAGAGAAAGAGAGAGGCGATAAGAAAGTATAAGCGATTAAACGAATAGGCTTCTTACCACTAACACACTGTTCCTGTCCGATTGCTACGATAAACTATATAGAACAGAAATGTGACGAGTTGAAATTACGAACGAATACTTCTCAGATTGGAGAATTTTTTTAATGGAAAACAAAACAGGATCAATATTACAGTCTAGTACTTAAAGATCTAATATGGATTCCGAATTAAGATTTTGGCATTTCTGAAGAATATTATCTGCACGTTGAAGTTCATCAATATTGATCTAAGATGCTGTTTATTCGTAAGATGAGAATTAAACACCAATGCAGCGCCTTTCACTAAATCTAGGGAAAAGCTGATAAAGGCGATTTTTAAAATTCATTTTATGCTTTCCAAAGGACTTCAAATAAAACATAACACAAAACAAGTAGAACAAATCGGTTCAAAGATATATTGCCCAATCCACATCTCTGACATTCGTCATGCACCCTTTCTAGTTTATTGACTCACCATCTTAACCCTCCGCTCCCCTTCCCTCTCCTTCTTTCCGCCACCCTCCCTCCTCACCCTTCGTGGCGTGCGAGCTTCCCATCTCGAATATAGCACCGTCTTCGAGTGCCACGACGTTGATAAGTCTCCCGGTATTTGATAAAGCAAGTAAGCAAGTACAGTGCATGGGATGGTGAACACGGTGTACGTTTGTGAGTTTTTTGCACCTTGGCGAATTTGCGAGACACATGATGGTGACTTAATATTTGTTTTTTTCCGTGTGTCCCACTAGCGCTCTGTTTGTCTGTTCGGCCTTTTCGATTGGGGGAATTACTGCAAACACGGTTACGAAATTTGGCAGGCACAACCTTAGATCTCTAGTCATCTATCTACTTGCTTCCTACGTCCAGTTTTAGAGAGATTAAATCGAATCGCAGAAAAACAAAACTTTCGTAAGAGATTCGTATAAGCGGTTGAGTGAGATAAAATCCAAATATTCTTCATTTGCGAGCACCTCGTAAACCGAGTAGTTAGTTGGTTTGATGGGCGAATTGCGAAAGCGCATATCGTGCCACCTCTGGCAGATATCTCAGTTCGTTTTTAAATGCGTTTTGCTTGATTTTGCATTCATACATTGATAGATCGATAGAACAGGTACAAATTAGTTTTTTTTATTAATGGAATCACTTAGTCGATGTTATCGCTTCTTTTTGGTACAGCAGCGGCGAGAATGATTGTTTACAGTTNTCACCTCTTCGATATGTGTTATCGTCAATACTGCAGTCGATCTCCAGTTACGCAAAAAGTAAACGTAAATTAATTTGAAATAAACAATCATTGAAGTTTTTTTTACCGCAATACTACTTTAATAATTTTTAAGTATCGCTGCGAATTAAGAGAGACTAAGGCTAAGGCTTTTGCCATATTCGTATGAAGCATGAGCAATGAAAGAGGATATGGTCGCGTGTGTTATTACCCCCCCTCCCCCTATTTTTTCCTATAAATTGTATGCTAAACGTCAATAGGAGCATCAAAAGGTTGTCAAACGCAGAAATGAAAAACGCGCTTTTATGAAGCGGATCTAAACCAGATGAATCTGATTTAGTCTTTGCAGTCCATATTTCGTCTTTCCACACTTTCTGCCAGTCCACTTTTTGTCCGTCCACATTTTTGTCGCCTCACGCCGTATTTTGTCGGCCGGCTTTTTGACTGAGTTTCAACATATACAACACACATATGCGCAGAAATGGTATCATCATAAAAGCAGTTTTGTATACGGGCGAGACAAAACGCAAAAAAAACGAAAGAACTCAGCAAAAAAAGAAAAAAAAAGTAAACGACAAAATTCTGACTTCTTAGCATTAGTAAACTTTATGCCTTCAGAAGTGAGAGCCTATTGAATTAACGAACGGAACGCCCGAAAATCGAACGTCAACCGTTGGTGATCTCGACGTTACACTTCCACATTCAGTCGGCTTAATTTGCTTTAGCAGTATGCATTTGAGCAATTGCCATCCGAAACGAACGTTGCTCATGTCCATCCTAATTTCATGTTTAACGCCTTAGAACGTAGTAGAGTAAAACTGCTTTTGGTATAAAATAGTTATGATGAGAGAGAGGAATGATCATATAGCAGTAGAACAGTGGATAAGAGCCCTCACATGGTCACTAAAAGATCGAGGTTCGAATTCACTCATCCATTGAACTTTCATGCCTGTTATCCGTCCTCATGCTAAGGAAATCAGTTCAATTAGTGTACATGAGGTTTATAGGAATTGAACGGTTCCCGAGACTTTACCTAACAAAATTTGAATAATTATCGGAATATTAACATTTGGAGAACTAAGTCGAGATCAGTTGAGTGAACTCTTGAGTGGACTTTAAGCTAGTAATAGCGTATTTGTTTAATAAGAGTATTCGATCACTCATCCCGTTTCAGCAACAGCAGTATTTGCTTATGAAGGTTAAACATTGGAAGCATATTGAATGAGAGTTTTATGAAACTCAAACTGATTTAAAAGAACAACAAAACATAAAAATCATTGGCTTTCATCTGCGCAAAGAAATTCCAAATGAGCAGACATATGGAGGATGTCACACTGACAGCACAGGCCTCTCACCAGTAGTATTTACCTCTCACCAGTAGTATTCTACATATAAAAGAAGAAGATCAAAGAGGCACAACTGCTATGTTGTTGTAGAGGTCGGCTTAAATAATTAGCATCCACCTATCTTGCGAACCTCAGCATAACAAGAGACTCATACTAAAAATCGATATTCTTAATTACCTCGTAATTACCTTGTATTAGCCGATAACGTAGAATGTGAGCAGATCGATGCCGAAACAGTGATCCTAAAGTACTCAATAACATTGTAGGCGACTGTTCAATCCGTGTCGCTAAACTATTTTCAACAATATAAGAATGATACGTCGACAAGTTACTAAAGTTGGTATACTGCTGGTCTCTATAAAGTTTGGCGTGTATTCCATTTATATGAGGGAAAATTCTCAATGATAACTCAAAAAAAAATTCAACTCTTTTCATGATTCGAAACGAGAAAGATATGTTAGGTGCATTTTTCAGCGATCGCAACTTCAGCTTCAGTTAATGGTTGCCAATTCGAAACTACTGATAGCGAAGCAGATAAACATACGCCTACATTATTTCCGCTCGTTTTTTTTCAACAGATCGTCGATTCAGATATCCATTCTCTTACTCATTTTTACGATACGTAAAGAGATGATATGGAAGATACGAACTGCGAACATTCGCTATGATATTTCAAAGTGTATTTTTGGTCAATGACAAGGGAATGTTAAGAGTTAACAGAGAACGGATATAATGGCAAAATTTTCTGCTTAAAAATTCAAAAATTCAGCATTTCCATATGGAAATTGGGATGCTCTTGTTGATAGTTTTGTTCGTTCGCTATTTTTGCATAAGTTTTATTCGTAATTAGTGATTCAAATTGCATAATTGCGCTCTCTCTTGTATTGGCGAAAATTTTGCGAAGCTAATCGATTGCGCAATTGTTTACTCATTTTTATGGTACTCAAAGAGGTGATGTGGTTTTGTCTATTGTTTTTCTCGTTTATACTTATCGAAATAACACAATCAACGAGTAGTACCACTGATAGCTCTCTGCTAAACGCAGTCAGTGAAACATCTACTCCATTTATTGACAGTAATGATCGACTTAATACTTCTTCCGAATCGAAGTCTATTGACTCTGGCAACGTCATTGACACAGTGTTCTCCAACGCAATATTCGATAGTTTTTTAACGAACAATTTTGCTGCTACTTCCACCATCAACACTGCTGCCACCCCTAAATGGATTTCTGAAATGCTCAAAAGTACCACTGGCAACATCTCGAGCGATACTACTGACATTCCGGTCAAAGCTACCGATATTGTGGCCACTACTACCAATACGGTAAAGAGCACCTCTGATATCTCAAGGTCTACTTCACCTCAAAGCTACAACAACACTTCCACGGATTCGAAGGATGACAGTTCTACCGAAATATCAGTGTCATCGTCTAGCAGCACTTCAACAACATCGTCTGATGCTCTACAAACAACGGAAGCGGCAAAAGAAGACAGCGAAAAAGGAGCGTCATATAAAAGTTAGTTTGTATTTTAAGCTTGTATTCAAATGATCGAATGTAAACTAATTGGGAAGAGAATCTCCAGAAAAGCAAACCGCATGGCTAGCCTTAATGTGACAACCATGACCGTAAATGGAACTCGATTAATTTTAGATAATGGCTGTTGTTTTGGGCAATCTCGATCTACTCGAGTGAGTCCCCCAGAACACAACACTGAAATCGTGCGACTCAGTGAACTATCAAATTCAGTTCTTAAAAAATGATGAACAGAACGAGAAATGATCCTCTCGACCATCCCTCCTCATTCTCGACCCCTCCCCTTTTCCCTCGTCCTCCTCCACATCCTTTGCAAAAGTGAAATCAGCGTCGTTGTCATTGGACCCATTTTTATGCTGTATTCAATTCGATGCCTTGTTGATGACAACGCTTTTGTGCAATATCGATTCATTTTTTGCTTGCCCGACCTTTCTACATACTGCCAATCTCTGAAGCGAGAAGGAAGACCACATTTATGGAAGAGTATTTTAGAAAATCGCAAAAAAAACTGGTAAAAAATAACATAATCCAATTGTTTCTGAGTGCGCCTAGAACTGGGATTGTCTCGAAACGTCCGAAAAAAAATGAATATAAGAAAAGTGATTTCCCATCGGACAAACATAATGAACCGATGAACCATCCAGAGATATGCGTATCGAGAAGAACTTAAAACGGTAAAACGATTATCGATTAGTGTTTAAAATTTATGGAAGGAAACGAACTCTAATTAGAATCGTCAAATAGAACTTTCTTAAAGCGCAAAAAGACGAAGTCAATACCAGTTTTTTTTTTTAAAAGAACAGCTGATGCGAACAAATTCGTCGGATCAATAATTGTACGCGGAAAAATTTCACTCATTATCGATGATCATTTTTGTTTGCTCGTGATTTGGATGTGGTGGTTTAGTTGCACGGTTGAAAAGAAATGAAACATAGTCATAAAATTTCATCTCAGCGACATGTTGTTATTTTAAAGAGCTAGCTGTTAATTTAGAAAGCTAACTGTTAATTTAGAAAGCTAGCTGCTAATTTAGAAAGCTAATCTATATAACGAAATCAAAAAAAAAAAACCCAGCTGCTGCAAACAATCCTTTTTCGTCCATACAACAAACAAGTGCTCCTCAGTGACACCCGACCGAATATAACGGAATCTGCTTGAAAAAATGAGCATTTTACATATCGAATTCATTTCACAAAGCAATAAACCAAATACATATTGATTGTTTTTCAATATGTGCTTCAATGAGCTTAAACTTGCGTAACCATTCCTTCATCTATTATAAGCTATTGGAAAGAAGTGGCACCATTGTATTCTTAGAGTGGAACTTGATTGCTAACGTGATTGTTTTTCCCCTTTTTTTTAAACATTCAAAGGTGACAACAATTCAAAAATGATAGCGAATTTGTATATCGATCTAAGAAGGAGAGAATAAATTAATTAAAGAAAGCGCAAAACAACGATCATGTTAGGGTCTTTAGCTCTAGGCGAGAACATTGGAGTTACGTAGAATTAATTATTGTTTATTAAAGAGAAAGTGAAGACAATAAGAGGAAGAGAAATCTGAAGAGACAAGTACAGAACACCGAAAGTTTGAAGATGGAGAATGCTAAATTGAGAAAAAGTGAAGTGTAAGAAAAGAGGAAAAGTAATTGGAAATATAAAACAAAGTTGATGGTTTGAAGAGAGAAATTTTGAAAAAATATACTCGATTTCTTCATAGTTAAATGTGCTATGATGTTTAACAAGAATTTCTTTCTTCAGTAAGGCAACGTATAACAGTAAGGCAACGCCTATGATTCAGTTGATACTCGTAATACTACATTGCAATAAAATATGGGTGAGAGAAGTTTACTCCTCTGCCCTAAACGAGCAGAGAGGTGGAAGAGTGAACAAGAAAAAAAAATTAAAAAATTCTCTCGCCCGAATGCCCTCGTTCGTTAAATAAGATCTCTTAATTTTTTACGCTAACGACGCAAGTATTAAGGAGCGTTCGCTGACTGCAGTGCCACGCGATATTAACTTCATGCGCTTTGCGCTGTGAAATCGACCCAAAGCAAAATGCATTAACCTAACGTCGCGTAGAAACGCTTGAAAGTAATTTGCATATAATATGTAAAAGTGACGAAATATGCAAATGAGATGAATTAAACGGAAATGTGTATACTTTAATTCGGTAATAGTAAGCCGACAAACAAGACAACAAATGCTTTCAATTTTGCTTTTGTTTTTTTTCTTTTCAAAATAAAATTTTCAGACAAACCATGTGGATGGCCTCTGCTCATGACACGTCCACGTAAATCAGGTTGGAGCATCATCGCTTTCGATAAATTTACTCGATAAACACTTCGATGCCTTAGATACTCGAAGTGTAGGTACTCGATACCTCTGAAATAAGTACTCGCTAAGTACTGTTAGCGAGTATCTATTCCAGTGGTATCGAACTATTGGCTCAATTCATTTTGTGTTTAGTAAGAACATTTACTAATTTTAACATATGTTTCTACACGCTGTTGTATAGTTGGCATACCATCCACGTTAAGTCACATCAAATTCTAAGCGAATTACATGAGATGTTTGTTGTTCACTTCGACCCCCTACTTCCCTTTAGCGTGCGGATCATGTGATCTTCTTGCAAATTACATCATAATGTTTAACAGAAATAAACTTGAGACCATTACAAGTAAATAACCGGCAATAGTTCGAAG
>JPKZ01000256.1:129596-146325 GCA_000803305.1 Toxocara canis | reverse complement strand
TTTGCTTAGTTAAGTTCATATGTAAATTGAGATCTATGTTGATATGTAAGTTGAGTGGATAAAAGGCTTAAGGAGATGAGCGTATGTGCTTATATTTTTGATTATAACTTTGAACGAACATTACGACAGAACGTTAGATATTAAAATGTATAAGTGTTGAGATGCAATCAGTGCTTATAATTGTTGTTGCACATCGGATCGCTCAATCAGTTTATTGCAGTACGATCGATCGCTTTACACTAACAGACATCCCATCGATATGTTTCGAGTAAAATTTTTCGAGTAACCAATTTGGTTAAATCGATTCCTAAGGCTGGTATACGACGCATTCCAGTGGCTTACTATTTTTCAGTTTTTATCCTGTAGTTCTTTACCTTTGTCATACGAATTAAATATGTTTAATTCACTAGGGAATTGCTCTCGATGAACAACATCATAAATCTGTAGCACGTTGGGGATTCCCAGAAGTATTCCATTTAAATTAACAAATACCTCCCCAAAAGGAAATGCTGCTGGGAATGAAATTAACTCGAATTTCAAAAGCATTTATCGTAACAACTAAAAATGAGCATGCCTTTCAGAAAGAATTACAACAAAGGAATGGATAATAATAGCGCTAGCATCCATTCTTGGTATTGCAGTAGTATTTGCGATTCTGCTCGTTATCTGTGACAAGAGGAAGAATCCAGAAAATAAAGAGAAGGACGTAGTCCCCCCTAAGGTCTGTCCGTTAATCCTCATCCATTTCTTGCGAGCGTTTATAGCCTCTTCTCGAGATCAATAAATATAGCATATCCAATCAGGCTCTTAGCTGTATTATTGACGATAAGGTCTGCGTGATCGCAATATGAGAATCTCTGGCAAAATAATGATCCTGTCCAACAGAACTACGAATAACGACAATCTTTAATGTTAACACAGATCACTCCTAAAGTCGATTCCTGTATCAAAGGTAAACAAGTTTTCTGACTGGTAAGCCATTGGGCTGATTGATGAGTTTTCTGATTTTTTGATCGATAAGCCACAACTTCAATGAACCATATTTTGATAGGCAAAGATTGCTCAAAATCGTTCATTGTTTAAATTTAGGATGCAGATTACATAAATTAAGCATACTGTAAGAAAGACCAGAAACGTTATTTCAACTATACATTGTTTCAGGCGTCTGTTTAGGGCTCAAGATGTACGATGCCCATTTTGTAGCACCTACCAGAAAATTAACAGTTTTCACCTTATTCAAGTCGAATCTTTGAGTATCTTCGCTTACGAAAAGGCCGATCACGTTCTCTGTTCCGCGTCACCAAACTGGACAACTGTGCTTCCTTGTGAAATTAGTTTTTGATTTTCAAAAATTTAACAGTAAAGGAAATCATGAAAATAAAACGATTGGTACAGCTCATCGATCATTCAGTTCTTCTTAATAGTTACAAAAAAAAAGTAAAACAATATGCGTCACTGAGTTGCCTCAATTGCACGAATCCACCTCCTCGACCAACCTCATTTGATGATCCGTAAGAAAGCACTGAAACATGCTCAATATTGCTGCTGTAAAAGAACTAGTGTTTCAGTACCCGATGAGTCGACGAAGAAAAGAATGAAGAAAATTTTGTGTGCGCATAGCAGTTACTTATTTTTTTATCAACGAAATGGGCATCTGCACTATGGCACTTTCGTAAACGACTCCAGCAAAGCGCCTAGAAATTGTTGACCGTTTTTGAACGCCGCCCAGATCGACCATGCATGCGTATCTCGTGATCAATGCAAGTGTCTCCACCTCACCGTGCACGTCGATTTTCATCGTCCCGCACTCACCCATTTTCGAAATATGAGGATCGAACTAGTAAAACTACTGTTTAGATATTCAGCAGTTATCGGGCGCAATCACCATCCGCTATTAGCTGTTGTCAGTCCGTTGAGGTTCATACGAAACTTGATGCTTGTACGCCTACCGGCCATTAAGAGAAGGAAGAGTTGGACCTGCCGGAGTGGTTTGCTCGGAACTTAAGCATCATGTGAAAAAGCAGCTTATAATCTTGAACAGAACTAATAAAAACCGCCCAGACGATGAGGACGCTTTCCAGGAATATTGCTGTTTCTGAAGAGATCTCCCTTATTACATACCCTTAATTCCGAAGCTTCGGTTAATCTCCAGTACCATTCGAGCCCCATTTTACTCATCTAAGCCAACAATTGCAGGATTAGCGAGCCTTCAAATGACACTTGGAAAGTTCTTTAATTCAGTGAACTCCTTTACAACGCTTACAGGCTTCCATTAGCATTCATAACGATAGACGACCGTTACAGTTTTCAACTGTATACGATACCTCGTAAATATTGAAACGGGCTTTTTAATGTGGTTTTTATATAGTTCGTCAAACTCGAATTTCGAACCGTGACGAATAAATGAGGTTGCCAAAGCGCATGTCGTGCCAAGCCGTTGCACGGATTCCCACCCTCGCTTGAATAAAACCAGTTTAGTTGCAGTTGACTAGTATTTATTATACTGTCATGGTATTATCATGAATACCAACCGTTTCTTCAAAACAAAAAAAAACGCCGTAACGAATTTGGCAAAATCCGCCTTTTGCCAAATTGCCATCTTTGGCATCTCAGCATAATCGTTTCGTATCTTCACGCGAAACGCGTAACAAACGTCGAGCTGACTTCCGCCTCTTAGCGTTCGGTCCGGAACAACGTTAGACGAAGAGTGAGGTCGAGATTTTCGTGGGATAGGGATGTGATCACTTAGGGTTTCTTGTTGATGATGGCGGGATATGGGCTGGTTTTTTCTGATTTGTTTGGTTTTTCTTTGTGTTGTGAGGTCATCGTTCGGAAGTTAGTGCTGTTGATGATAGCATGTGAGGTGCTTTTACGCGTTCAATTCTGTACACGCGTATGTTGGTGGCCATATAGGAAGCATTTTGGAAGCTATTGTTTGTTGTCTATCCACAGCTCTGTTCACCATGCTGGCTGACGTTGCTTGTCTGTTGCTAAGTGGTATCACTTTTTTCCTGTTTCGGCGCTCTGCCTCACATCAGGATGTGAACGCTGGGCGCCGTTCAGATTCGAAACGAGAGGCGTATTCTATACGACAGATTAGAATAGCATAGTTTGAGAACTAGGGAACTTTCGGCTGAACTCATAGTACATTACTGCATAGCATAGTACAGTATAGTAGCACAGTATAGTGCGGTGTAGTATAAGGCAGTATAAAGTAGAGATCGCTTTAAAGCAGTGTGACCAGAATTGTTTGGAAGTCTGAAACGCACTTTTTTTTGCGATTTTAAACTTGCAAATGGATTCTTGAAAAAAAATTGGAAAAAATTTGAATTTGAAAAAAAACTTGACCCAGTGTCACCAAAATTGAGATACTGGTTTTATGTCTTTGGCGTGTTAAATGCTCGAATGATCAACCCCTAGCCTATCCTGTTTTGAAATTCGAGCGTTGGCACCACAAGTGGCACTAGCTTTGTGATTGTTAGGGCTGTGCAAGGAAATTTCTTTCTGAAACGAGGAGAGAAACATGTTGTTAAACCGGTGATTCAACTTCGCTGTGTAACGACAAGTTTTGTTCTCCCGTGGTTTATTCAAGGAGTCGTACCTGCGCGAGATAAGGCTCAAAATTTCAACCACGCAAAGAGCACCTGTCGCTGAAGACGATCCAGAGCATGGAAATATCATGAAATTTGAAACGAGCGGGTCATCCCGATATCATTCTGTCGAAGCCGGGACCGGATCCTCGTTTTGGAGTCTGCTTGTCTTTTTCAAGGACTTACCTTTCTTTTGTGTAAAGCTTACTGTTTAAAATTCAGAGGAAAAACTGCATATTTGGCGTACTCGTTTCTTCTCAAAAGGACCGCATGTGAGGTCCACGCGAAGGAATAGCGTACCTTCCTCCACACGGAGAAGGTACGTATGAAAAGAATGCGAAACTTGCTCGCCGGACCGGAAAACGAATGAAAAATTGTCACTAAATGAGCGACGACGGCGGCTGTGTGGTGCTTCTAGTCTGAATAATTGTCGTTCGACACACTTTTATTAAATGCATGTTTTCAGGTTGCTAATAATGGGAACGCATACAGCATGGTTTTGCGCGATAATAATGCTCTCCATGGCGGTTACATCGTGCTATGGCACTTTGTCAAAATCCGATCGTAAACCAAAGAATAGTAAGGCCAAAATTGCGAAGACGGCCGAACGATCGGCGCCTGCTGTTGTGAGTGCTCATGTGAATGCCGAGAAGTCGGAGGCGAGAGTTTTATGACCGTTTGAAAAATATGAACATTTATATCCTCTTATAGAAGCGCCAGGGTTTTGCAATATTTCCGCTTGGAAATCGAAGGACTTTTATTGACGATAGTGCGTTTCTCAAATGGTGCTGAAAAGGCACCATTTTTTATTCACATAAACTTTGAATGCATCGGGGCACATACTCTCTTCTTGTTTATAAGGTTGACCAAGTGACGCGTTATGTGATTGCTTCGACAGCCAGCAGCGTCGTTCCCTGATAAGAGGGCGAGGTAGAATGATGAAGAACAGTTTTATGCGAACAGAGATAATCTGGAGGTGAGGCCGGAAAAGTATTAACGCCTTTTTTTTGCATATCAAGAAAAATTCAGTAGTAAAACTGTCGCTGGTCAGTCAAGTTGTTATCGCTATTTTGTCTCGCGTACTCTTGAGATGCTACTATAACCCACTCGTGTAACAATGCATATGAGATTGATTTTCAGTTAGAAGTAGATCCGAACGAAGTGACGGTGAGTTCAATCCTCGTGGAACATGCGCAGCTTGATATTGGTGAGAAGAAATTCAACAGGCCCACCCTTGGATACGTCACTCCAGTTCGTGTTATTCCTTTTCGTTTATTTTGCCTATTTGTAATCGTTCAGGTAGTCGGTCGTTTGCTGAAATGCGAGCCAATCAAATTTGATAAATTGCGCTGAATTGAACTAAATTTTTTATTTTTTATGATAGCCACTACATAAATACCTTTAGGGTGCTTAATAAATTCGGCGTGCGATTATGGAGTGAATTCGACTGCTCTTATTGCCCCGCTACCTAGAATAAAGGCACTAGGGGTTATAAAATTCATAACAATTGAAAAGGTGAGCGGGGGTAGGGGTGTTCGGAGTGGTGGCTGTATCGAGGCGTGTTTTTCTTCGGCGTCTGCTGCACCACATTCTCGGTATGGAACTCGATATTATTCCGCGTTTTTTTGTGAGAGTGCCTATAGAGGAGTGGGAAGAGAAGGAAGCTGTTTTTTTTTTCGGCGTGTTCAAGAGCGAAAAGTGTTGCGAGATAGGCCGCTGCCGAGGGAAGCAGCTATTCGAGGTAGTACAGTATATTGCTTCGAATCCCCTTTTAGCATGTGTTGGTCGGTTTCTCACTTACTTTCTACAGCAACCAAATATGTGCATTTAGAATTGGAATTCTCTCTATGATCACTCGATTACTAGGTTAGCTGACGAACGCAAGCAATCAGCTTCAGTACTCAGGGGATCACTTTCTTAACATCCACCCTTTTTCGGTAGATTTCAGTAACTATCGAGGTTTGTGCTTGTAAACACCAGCATTCGATTTACGGAGTGGGGATATCTGCTTAATGTTCCAAGGAGGAGAATCCGTTCAAATGGTGAAAGGTGAGGGATAGGGAAAGGGGAGAAGGGGATGGAGTGTTGATCGGGGATTAAAATATTTTTAATTATAGGCTTGGATGAATCTCTCCCAGCCTTTTTTTTGTTGAAAACCTCAGATTCTTAGGCATTTCTCTCTCCGTTTTCTCTGTTTCCTTCTCCCCGTCCGCTATGATTGGGAAAGAGGTCGAATCGCCCTTCCACTTCCTATTGCTTTATCGTCTTTTGAAAGCGACGTTCATATCTGTTGTCTTTTTATATCGTTTTCGTGAGATATTGAAAACAGATATTATATCAAATTACAGAAGCAGCAAATACGTAGAATTTAATCACACGTTGAAGCACTGTATCCACCATAGGCTGAAAGAAATCACAAGTGGGACTTCGTATAACGTTTGTTTAATTTTTTCCTAACAGTTTTTTTAAAAACAAAATGAGGTGAACTAGGTGAATTTGGATTGTCTTACACTGATGACAGTGCGTTAAGGTCGGAAGTTATCATAAACTGGAGCTAGTCAGTAAAATTGAATGGCGTCACTTATTGGTAGTTGGTTTTTGATGGAGTAAACTTGTTGAACCTATTTAGCGTTGGTTCTGTTAACGTTGAACGCCATAACTTTTTCGTTAATAAGCGATGCATTGCCAGCGACTGCCGATTGCACGAGCTAATATAAATAGAAATGGCTTAGCCAAAAAGTCTCCACGTTTGGATATCGCTGCTCTTTACAGCTTCTCAAGTCTTCTGCTTCCACTCTTCCTCCTTGCTATCATCCTTCCCATTTCCGTCTCCTCCCTGTCTCCTGATCTTTACTTGTTCGTAGAAGGTGCTGGTAGCTGATTTTTGGTGGCCGAAGACCACTAAATAGTTGGTAGTTGCCATTTTGTGTCTCAAATAAGCTGCCACTGATAGAATGCATATATTAGGGGAGAGTACTGCTCCCTTTCTAGGGATTTCTTTTTTAGTGGAATTCTCATGGCTATAATATTGCGAAATGGGCGGCGAAGAAGTTCACACATATATCACCGGTATGGTTCCAGTTGAAGCCAGCCAATATTGATGGCCAGAAAACATGCTCAATCGGTGGAACGCATGATATCGATCAAAGTATTGTATGATCTTATATTTATAGCGTTGAAGTAGCAAAGCGACTTGTCGATTTCAGGGGAAGTTCGCGTCAATAATTTCATGACTAGCTGAAAGTTAACTGGTTATGTCACTTTTAATACCGCTCGTACTATGTACTTTTAATGCTTTTAGGACTGTATACTTAATATTTTTAATACTTTTTAGTGCAGCTCATGCAAACTTCAAGCTTAGAAAATAACAGTCAGATCCGGTTGCCTTGCTTACTTTGGGCAGTCATCTTATTTGTTAATAGAATTGTTAGCCTATTCGAGTCTAAGTTACACTTGCTTATGTAAAAGAACGTGACTGTAAAAAATCGTTCTTCCATTTCTCCGCATTGCTATATGTAAGTCACACTATATAAAATTTTTGAACTTTATTTGTGTTATATCCGGACGATTGATGTGGGCCTTGAGAAATGCATGGAGGCATAACGCATCAACATATTATAAGCAGTCCCACAGAATGCTGATAATATGAGTGAATTTAATTGAGGGAGATGCAAAAGTTGTTGTCGTTATATTCAGCGCCGGCCTCATTTTATTGAGTTTGTTGCCGAGATTTTTATTTGGTAAAAGTATAATCTTCGAACTGACTCCAAGGAGAACTGATGTGCTTTTTTTGCATCTACTTCTTTGCTGATATTAAAATTTTCATTGGACCTTCATGCAACGCTAATTAGCAGCATGCTAGAAAGAAGCGAAAAAATTAATTTCATCTTCTTTGTGCTGTTGGCTATGAGACGAATCGAAGCACTAGGTAGCTTAAAACGATCATCTGTATCATTCCAGTAGACTCAGTGAAAGGACGATCATGACGACCAATTCCAGAAATAGCGCATGCTGTGCGAATCTCATAGTATTGATGGTTGAATATTCGCCGCGTTATTTGTGATACAACTTTTATCAAACTCGCCTATGATAGGTTTTTTTTTTTCAGTGAACGAATCGAAGCACTAGGTAGCTTAAAACGATCATCTGTATCATTCCAGTAGACTAGTGAAAGGACGATCATGACGACCAATTCCAGAAATAGCGCATGCTGTGCGAATCTCATAGTATTGATGGTTGAATATTCGCCGCGTTATTTGTGATACAACTTTTATCAAACTCGCCTATGATAGGTTTTTTTTTCAGTGGACTGCATCTAATAGAATCTTTTATCGAATCCTTTATTAGGGTGGATGGCTGACGTACGGTCGAATAATTCGGATGTATCATTCGTGCCACGTTTTCTAATGGAAGATTGGACAAGCGGTACTGTTGATGATTTTCTATACGACGAAATTTGGCAGAGGAGATGCGCACAGGCAATGGTCGACTTGATTGAGGTCTTCGTTGATTTGAATCCATGTAATGAGCGATATATAATATTCGAAAATTCTCTTCCACAGATCTTGTCAGAACTGAATTTTAACACTGCTCTAGGATTGTTGCAGCTAAGTTATGCATTAGAACGCTGCAGTTGTCCAGTCGAGATTTTCCGAATTTTGTGTTTTACTGAAAAATGAACGGTGAATAGTTGTGATTCCCATCCTATTTCGAATTTTCATTTTTCTGCTAAACATATAAGAGCACAATGTTGCAATCTCGACTGTTATTTATTAGCTGCAAATGAAGGGCATAGCTTAGAACGATGTGAAAAATGCGGGTTCTTTAAGGAAAGATTTATCTGGTTTCAGTGGTTAATCTTTTTGCATATTTGATATGCGTACCGATGAGCAGTTACATGAGCATAGAAGCCAAAAACATTCGTTTTTATTAGTCTGATACTAGCTTTATTTGACGGACTTTTTTGTGCGAGCAGATAACTGTGAATCGTCGACAGTGAACTCAAAATGTTTGTGTTCGAGAAATTTAAAAAAAAAAAGCGTAGGATGAGCGGACAGCTTACATAGAAAGCTTATGAATTTCGTCGCCTTCATAGGAGGCTGTGCTTTCAAGGAAACAACTGTGCTTATATCGGAGAGCTGCCTGCTGGAAAAATGGCTTTTTCTTTTAGCGATGGAAACTTATAAATTTCTGCGCCGTCGTAGAAGTGTTTAAATTGGGGAGACGGGGGGGGGGGGGGAAGAATGCTTTTATGGCAGTTTATGAGGCGATGATAACATTGAAATTCAGCTGTCCCAGTAAGGGGAGAGAGGAGCAGAAGATTAGAGATTTCAGTTTATTTCTCGAGTCTCTACCATATTGTTATCTCTTGTTTGGGTTGAACTTTATGTAGATCCATCGACCAGAGGGGGAAGGAAGGCGTTCGACTGTAAAGTTCCCCGCATCTCTGTGTCTGTTTACGTAAGCTGCCATGACCATGATTTTGTTCCTTGAACTATAGTCGAAGGTGAGGTCATGTCTCGGACATGAAAATTACTAAAAAGCTGTTGTTGTCGGTTTGACCTGAACTCGTTAAGTGGTTTAAACCGGGCGAGTCATCGGTGAGATCGCAAGCAGGAATGGAGGGCTGACTCTTGAATGGAATGGAGGGCCCATTTTGCAAGTTATACATTTCTGCACGTTCATTCATCTTGTTTTATTTGTTCAGTTCCATGCCTTTCTGACATTAAACAATCTTAATGGAAGTTTGATCCATCGATAGGCTGAGTGAATGCGCAAGAACATATTGCAAGCTCTTGTGTTTGTTGAATCGTGCGTGCGTTGACGTGCAATATGAATAAATTCAGTCACTGTTTATTTGTTTTAGAGAAATGAAATGCAAGGAGTTGTTATGGAAATGTGGCTGCAGCTGATGAGCTTAACAAGGGGACGGATGAACAAGTTTGTTCTTCTTTTCTTACTTGCTTTTTTTTTCTTTGGAGGAAGGAAGACGATCGGGATGGGAGGGGGAAGGGAGGCGATCGGGATGCGATCGGGATGCGAAGGGGAAGGGAAAGTTCAAAGTTCAAAGAAAATGACATTTTCTGTGTCATTTTTTTCGTAATATTTGTATGAGGACTGTGATATTGGTTACCTTCGTGGACAGTGATTTACCAATTTGTTTCGTTGAGAGTTATGTAAGTTTTAATTTTGTCAAGAGGAGAATGCGTTGAACTGATTTAATTCTGTATGGGTTCTATTAATGCTTTATGATTGGAGCTAAATTTAGAGCTGAGCTGTTTACATTGAATACCGGTCGACATTCAGTTTGGTGTACTCGGCAGTACAGTTGTCATGTTAATGGCAACTATATTACAGAAAGGAATTTCCAGCAAGATGGCGATTCTGACTGGAATCTGCAGTTACTTCTGTTTAGCTCATGTTTAGCAGTTTCGGGAAATCTGTGTGTTAGCCAACTTCTAAGCAGTTTTATTGAGCTACGAGCTAGCGTAGGGATAGAACCGGCGATTCATCCATCAGCTGATGCAGCACCTTAGACGGTGACCGTTGGGAATGACATACTTGTTTTTTTGTAGACTTCTAATCGAGCTGGTGGCGAGTTGGTCGGATTATTTTCATGCGAAAGATCTCGAATTCATTTTGCCAATTAGTCCACCACTGAACGAAATGTAAGTTTACGGTTTGCGTGTAAAACGTGAAGCGTGAGGGATGCTGGACTTTCTGAACATGCGTGATTCCATTGCGTAGTCTCGCAAGCACACAGTTGGAAGCACATTTGAAATGCTTCAATAAAAGTTACGGCTAATGAGCCATGGATATGTGAAATTTCTCTTACGCCGTCATCCTGCCGCCTTGACGGATGCAATGATGGTTTATCATCATTTCCCAGCTCTCCACTCTCACTGTTTCCCACTCCAACCTTTCCTGACTTTTCTGAACTTCCGTTGTGACCATAGCTGATTAACTAGACTGGCTTGCGAGTTTCAGTTTTCTTTTTCACTGTTTTCCCGCTTTCTGCTCTTTTCTTACTCTTTTTTACTTTAACTTTTGCGAGTGATGCGAGCTTAGCTTAAAATAGACTCCAAACTGCGGATACTCTCTTAAAATTGGAGAGTAGCTGAGGAGTTTAGCCCTTCTATGAGCAGAAGTGTTCATTACGGCCCTGAATTCAATGGTTTAGCTTCGTCAAAGAAAGAAACATCAAAATGTTCATTATTTTTGATATGTGCATAATACTACCTTTTCCACTTATTCTTGTTACTGACAAAAAAATAAGAATAATTATCTCAAACAATGCAGAAGTGCGGATGGATACCAAAGGTATAACTCGCTCGGAACATACTTTTGTTTGAGTTACGGAATTCTCAGCGCTTCTCTTACAGCATAAAAGTGAAACCGTATAGCGAAAAGCTCCAATTTTTTCTGTCGATTTCAGAAGCTACAATGATTATAAGTTTAGATATGAATATACGTCGATTATATCTGCAGAGAATTTCGCTGAAGTGGCCAAACACGTCGATTATATTAACATTATGCTTTACGATTATCACATTGATAGGTACGCTTATTACTTTCCAAATATTTCCTGAAAATGTCTCTAATGATGATTAGTTAACTTTATGGCCGGAGTAGACTTGTTTTATCATCATCACTCAGTACGTAAACGAACGAAAAACAATTTGAAGCGCTAGTAAGGTTTGAAAAATTTGTTATGAAACCAAGAAATTTCTATCTAACCGTAACTGTTCTAGAAGTTCAGTAGTCTTCGTTGACTGTAACAACGATGAGTGTTGTGCGGAATTGAATTTTGATGAAATTTTTAAGGATAAATAGAGCTCGAACAATAATTTCTTTATAGCGATGATATTTCTCTGCTGAATATCTTATCTTGTTCCACCTTCATAATATATCAAAGGTCTCTTTTCTAGCTTTTTATTGCGTAGCTATGTTTCGATGAGGACTTTACTGTCTCTGACATTTTACTTCACTTTTTAGGGCAGCGGGTGTGGCGCCAATCGGATGGATTCAAAGAAACATGGAATTCCTATTGCGAGAATCACCGGTGAGCGCATCGAAGGTTCTTATGGGTCTCAATTTTTATGGTTTTGAATTTACACCGACAAAGATGAATGCGATCACGTTTTCGAAGTATGTTTAAATTGTTTTGTTTAGTTTGACTGAAGGACTTTTCATTTAAGTTTGAAACGCATTTTTTAAACGTTTAGGCTATTAGCTCTAACGAACATTATCACCGCTTCACCATTGAAGCTAGCGATTCTTGAACTTTGAGCGGATTTGAGAATATATGAAGCTTGGTTGCTACCATCGTCACCGCGTCGCTCTAAAGGCCCAACTTAACGATTATTACCTGTCGGAATCGACAAGAAGCGTGGAAGAAAATAAAGAGGACCGTAGATGAGCGTGTGCTGTCCGCATACATCCAAGTTTGGAGAGGAGGGTGAGGAGGGGGCTGGAATTGTAGGTAGGCCACATTTCGAGTTGAAGCCGCAGATCGTTCAAGAAATGGGGAGAGTGGAAAAAAAGACCAATCAGGAAGTGGGAAAATATTGTGAAAAGAAGGGCCGGGCCGGCAAAACAATCAAGGAAAATATGAGGCCATAAAACTATACAGCTAAAGATTCAGGTGGCTACCGAGTAAATTGAGGCAGACGAGGGATTGATGGAGAGTGTGCTCACATAGAGGGATGATAAGCCAAAAATGGTTCCATGTCAGATGGGATGCCAAATGGAAAAGCTAATCCAGTCATGAGTACCTCCCGTATCTCCTTGCTACCTCTGATGAAATGTTTCATAGCAGAGTATATAACTCTTTACTTCCTTTCCCTGTACATCCCTTCCCTCTCACTCTGGCCCTTTGTTGATTTTCACGATCGCCATTTCTTTTCCCTTTTGGAACTGCTTGTTTG
Source organism: Toxocara canis (assembly GCA_000803305.1). Lineage (NCBI taxonomy): Eukaryota > Metazoa > Nematoda > Chromadorea > Rhabditida > Toxocaridae > Toxocara > Toxocara canis. The sequence goes on along the minus strand of JPKZ01000256.1, from coordinate 133,808 downwards.
CCTATGAAACTCTATTAATATTCGCTTGTGCAGCTGTACGGAACACATGTCGACAAGACCACACTGGTTTTGGAACGTGTATTTTATTGCTATGTAGTATTACCTATTTGTTTTCATTACTGTGCCCAGTAGTGTGTTCTACTGCTAACGTTTTAGATACTTGGAGCATCTGAAGTCGGATGACGTCTTATTGAATTGGGACGGTACAGCTAGCGAACATTTCATTATTAGTGGGTATGCCATTGTACAGATTTCGGGTTCTTTTTATTTTTCATCTTTTAGTTTTGATTTCTGTATTTTAGATTTTTGTGACGGACGGACTTTATCATCTCTTTAGGTTTTTTTGTTCTATGCTTTGATGCACATTTCTTTGCAAGCAGTTGTGACAGTATTGCTTGCCGAAGGCTATTTTTAAACGATGAATATTTATTAATTTTGCAGCTTACTAAAATTCGCTTCTGTCCAATGGAAATTTTTGGGTGTCCATGTCTGATTCTTTTCAAATTTTAATAATATCTCACGTTGTGATACACTAATATCGGTAGTGTGGGGGGATTACAATAATATCTTGTGTTCGTCTTGGCGAATTCCAGGAGGAAATTTGCAGATCGATATTTTTTTAAATTGTCGATGCAATTTGGCGATTCTTTTCATTCAACTTCAAATCGCCCAACGGGGCGCAAAATTTTTCGGTTTGATGAGCTCATATAGTTTCGTTTCAGCACCACGATTTGTTATTATCCGTCGCTGGCGTCGTTAAGTGTTCGTCTTCGTTATGCAGAACGCATGAATATGGGCGTTTCAATTTGGGAACTTGGACAGGGATTGCCGTACTTCACACGTCTGCTCTGAATGGTTCATCGTGAGCAATTTAAATGATCGAAGGTGTTTTTTTTTCTTTTGATGATGTTCGTTTATTGTTATTTATATTGGTTAGAAGTCCTCAGGAATAGGAAGGTAACGTTTTAAAGTCAGGTCGAGCTCAGCGCTTCAAGTCAGGCCAATTTTGCTGGGGAAAAAATCGAAAATTCGGCAATTTATCACAGGATTGTTTGAAATGAAATAACTTCATGTATTTGGTCAAAAATCGACAATAATCATTTGGTTAGAATTCGACAGTAATCATTTCGTCAGAATTCGACAATAATCATTTGGCCAGAATTCGACAAATCGCCTCCCCATCATTTGGTCAGCATTCGAAAATTTCTTTCGGAGGCTCGATTAGTATTGAATACTTTTTCTCAAATTTTGCTTAGAACGTTGTGATACCCCTTAGGGTTTGGTCTGAATCGAATAATTTATACCGGATTTTGACACAAATGACCCAACTTCTGTAAGCTGGAACCAGGCCAACGACTTAGTCCGTGCGTTCGTAAATTATGACAAATCATTTCTTCCATAGAATGGGATTGTTTTTCTTTTTGAAAATAAAGTTAGTTCAATTTATGCCATTTTCTTTTATTGTATCTGAAGTTTGTCAAAAATTAGATTTTACCTCTTATCTGTTGTGACGATGATTTTGATTTTAACGCCGTTTTCGATCTGTTTTTGTTTAAGGAATTCATTTGAAGAGAAATCGAATCGTAATAATGAGTTAAAAGATGTTGGTTTTATGCGATCGAAGCATATTCGTGTGGTAAAGAGTTGTAAAAATTGTAAATTTTGTTTGTTTTGACGTCGCCTTTTTTTTAGCATTTAATTTTTAGTCTATGAGAATGGGATATTCAGCGTCCATTTATTTGTTGTTGCTTCTCGATGTGATTCTGATTGGTGGTATCATTTTTATTTGGCAATTTATTTTCACTACAAAGATTTATTTTGATGTGATATATTTGTCGAATGTGTCCTTGGGTCTGTTAGCTCAGCGTATTCGCTGCGACTTCTTCGACAAAAGATTTAATAGTGTCATTTGTTTAGAGCCTTATTGTTGTAAGGCCTCAGCGATAAAGTTTAAGGGTTGGTAGGTAGTCTAACAGGCTTGTAACCAGTGATAGTCCGCAGATTTTAACAATTCAGTCCTCGTTTTCTTTTTTAAACCTTTTACGCGTAGTGAAAATAACAGAAATTGTTCAAGTTTTAATCATTTTTGTTTTGCAGCAGACTTTTAAAAGTATTTTAGAGTGTTATGGGGCTAAAAGTATTAGAACCCAGGAAGTCACGACGTTGTCGTTTCAGCTGGGGCTTCGTGAGGTCGTTTTTTGATACGCTTGCTTTGATGGCAAAGCCGTTGATTTTCGTTGTGAATAACCTTGTTTTCTGGTCGTTTCGTTGCTTGTTCTTGTTTGTTGTGAATTTGTTGGATGATACTTTTACTTTTTTGCGCTTAAATAAAATTTTGAAATTAATTGCAGATGAGAGGGACGATTTTCAGCGATGAAGCATATCGCATGGTGTTACCGGCTTGATGATTTCTCGATGTTTCGACATTTTTAATAAATCGTTGAAAACATGACTCTTGGAATGGCCGAAAAGAGCAAAAAATGTTTTCGTTTTGAGACCATTTTGGATTTATTTTTTGAGCGCAAGAAAATAGCGTAGAATTTTATGAGTTCTTCCGAAACTTTGAAAATTTATATTAATTTTCGTTATGAATATCGTTGCAGTAATGATCGCATTGGTTACTAATAGGGCTGGTGCATCCACTGTCCCTGTTCTTCCTCGGATGGAAAGTATCACTTATCGGAAGGCATCTCCCATATATCGTGTCCCCCTGTCGCTGCCCGTTTTCCTCGATTATAGGTCGTTGTTGTCATGCAACGTCATAAATTTGGGATCGTCTTACCTTGGGAATTTCTCGCTTGTTTCGCTTACCTTGCATTGAGGTTTTAGGTCTTGTTTCGTTCGCGTTACGTTGAAATTATTCATTCGCCTGCCTTGGCTCACCTTTAAAATTCCTGGTTTACAAAACCCACTGTTCCCAAAAATTTCCTGGCTCGCTTTACACACTGTGCCTTGCATTCGTTGTTGTTGCTGCGGTTATGTATGCGATACGAATGCCCCTGACATCGTTGTGTTGTTCTTTACTTTAACGACTTTAATGAGTATTTGCATTGATGAAAGCAATCTGTACAGCTCAGTTTCCATAGTGTATAAACGTGTTCGATACTTTTCTCTATCATATATTCTTGCCGCGCACTCGCATCCTGCAGTGACTACTTTCTTCTGTTCTGGAACAGCAGTGTCGATATCGTTCACTCCAGCAGTTGCTATATTTCAGTTGTTGCTGAATTGTTTTGAAAGCGGAATGGGACAATTGAGCAAATCTTTGCAGTTGAATAAAGTAGCAAACTGCTTTGCTATTCAGCTTTTTTTAGACGAGATATGAACGCTCCTTTAAGTTTTGTTGGTGCATTCCTTTGATAAAACAACAATGTCACGTGCTCAAAACCCGTCCACGTGGTTTATTTTTCTGAATTGAAGTCGACTGATGGAAAAATGAATTCATCGCTGAAGGCTTTTTCGAAGAGTGATGATCATTGCGATCTGCGCAGATGGCTGTTTGCTAACGCAAGTGCGTTAGACTTTTCTTGAGAACCGTTGGGCAGTCTCAAAACTGAACATATCCATGAGTTGTCGAGTTTTTTTTCCCCCTTCAAACAACAAATCCCATCTTTGAATTAAGAAATTCGAAAAGTGGGCATGAGAAAGCAATTCAACTTTTGAACTTATCGCCAAAAAACCAGAATTCATTCTTCTTTACAATCGTATATAATACTCTCAATTGGAGTCAGTATTTTCCTTTGTTTATGTGAAGTGAATTATCATTGTTTTTTTTTCTTCGATGTACAATCGTGATATAAACTATTCAACTTTGTACTTTATATGAATGCTTTCTTCGAAACAGTCGAGAGCCAGTGGTCTCATTCACTGAATATGAGTGGGAGTTCAAACCACAACATTGTGTCATTTCTAACAAATGATCGCTGGTTAAATGGTCGTATTTGAACTTTACTTCCTCAAAACGTCGATGGGATTTTCGAAGAGATTCTGTCATTCAAATGCGGTGGTACGATCCAGAGAAAATAAAAGTAAAACTTATTATTAAGAGTACGATAGTGTCCAAAATGAGAGTTTTCCATGCTATCGTTGGCACTTATAATTGAAAAGAGAAAACCTCCAAAAAATAAATAATAGCATTATGTGGAAATAGAAATTTCGATCACATAAATCAGTCCAAAGAGCACTTGAAGGAGAGGGGATGGGGAGGGGGAT
>JPKZ01000256.1:74717-116456 GCA_000803305.1 Toxocara canis | reverse complement strand
TTACTCAAATACTTCTTTTTTTTCGCTTTTTAACCCAATAACTACTGGCGCCTTAATCGCAGAAGATCAAATTCTATAGTTGGATCGGATGCATAGAAACAATGAGAAGTGTTTTTGCACTTCTGTGCGTTTCCTAAATTCGTATTTGCAAGACGCATTATGGCGATATTTTACTTGCTTTTATTTACCTTTATCTGCTCGGTAATTTCAACTCAGGAGCTACTTAAGCAGGATATGCAAATATTGTTGATGATTTGTAACTCAAAAAGCCTAACAGACTGTTGTCCCTTCCAGCGTGTATACCACCAAGAAGCATATAGGCACTTGAACAGGACTGAATATTTAGGTGTCGAGAATTCCCCACTTCCTTAAAACAACCAATTAGATTAATGGCTTAGCGAAAACGAATTTTATCAGATTTCTTGTGCGACCATTTGTCCATTTCATAGTCTCTATAATTGTTTTTGGTGGTCGGGTGACCGTTTGATCTGACTGGTGAACTTACCGATGCACATTTAAAAGCAGTATGCTAGCACGTAGTCTTACTTGCTAAGAAGGTTTTAAACTGTAATTTCGTTCACAGCGAAAAGTTGATAAATGAGGAAAAGAATGAACATGTATACAAACCATATGGTGATTTTGCGCAGCATCTTTTCTGTTTCCTTTTTGCTTGCCTTTCACCATTCAACGCACAATTTTCTCGCATACAGCCTGCGGGTATCGTTTCCATTGAGGGTTGGTAGGGTGGGAGGAAGCGGAGGGGGGGGGGTGGATTTAGTATGATTTGTTGATACGTGTCTATATTTTTATATATGGTACTGTATTTAGAACAAGTTTGCTAATAGATTTCAAAGTTGCCGTAAAGCGATGATTGCTTTTATTTCGAATAAATTTTTTTTCTTCACCTCTTCTTATTCAACTGGTCATTAATTTTTCGTGCTATTTTCCATGAAGTATAGTAATCCCTGATCGAATGGGGATTACAATTTGCCTTTATACCGAAAAGACTGAAAAGCTAAAACGTTATTTAACGTACATACTTTTTATTCCAGGCGGAAACATAGATATTAATTTTGTTTAAACGATAGGATCAATAAGTTTTCCATTAGCCTTATAGATCATTAAAATTTTAAACGACCTCCTCCCAAAAGCGATAATGCTGTGTTTAAGCCTCCACGTCAATCGTCCTTAATCGGCATCGATCATAAAAAAGTATTATTTTAGATTGATCGCATACGCTTCCGTTGTGCTTTGCTGTATGCATTTCTCAGTGTCTCTGGATTATCTAAACGTCCACAAATAAACTCTCTACTCAATACTTTATTGTATCCTTGCATCGTTCCTAGTGAAACATTTTCTATCAACAGGCAACAGAGTAACTCGCACCTTTTTTTTGTTTTTTAAGTTCCTCATCTGAAGAAATTTACTAGTAACATGCAAGTTTTTGAGTGTTATTAGTACGCATATTGGAAAACATGAATCCTCTACGATGATACAATAGACTACCACTAAAAAACGCAAATGATGAAACCTGATCGAAGATAGTGGAATAGAATTTCTGAACTTTTTTTTTTCGCAACGAAAATTTAGAAGTGGTTGAAAAGAGTTGAAATAAATGTAAGAGAAAAGATAGAAACAAGAAATGAAAAAAAAAAGTTCGACTTAGGAAGATTTCTTGTCAACGATTAGATATCAAACTATAAATGCTTAGAATTTTCATTATCACAATTCAGTAGTAAATTCGAGCTGCAATAAGCATATGTTCACATTTTCAATTCTTATGACGAATTGTAGCTGTAACAGACGATAAGAATTTCGATGTTTTACGCGGATGAAAAATCGTTTTAAGAACCAAAGAGACAAATTCAACATGTTATCTTACAAGTTGCTATAATCATCATAAAAAGAGTCATAGGGACGCTTTCATTTTTCCGGAATCTAGCTGTGCTAAAATTCTTTCCACATTATATTGCTTTTACATTATCTTGATTACGGTAAAATATCGACAGCGATCACACTTTTTCATTTTTTTCACATAACGAAATTTTTTCCCGTCAAAGTATCAAGCGAAATCGATTGATTGATTGTTTTGATTCGCCGAGTATGTGCCTCCAACCAGTGCGAACATTAGGAAACACAATCATCGAGCACTAGCGTAGATCACAAAAGCGAAAATCACGCTTAGATATTTGAGGTGGATGGAAATTTCATTATACGTTGAAGTTTTCGTGTCAGCGTCTATGAATCATATTTCGCGGACTTTTCGTCACCCGTCTCTCAGAGGAGCAAATCTCATTCGTAGTTGTATAAACAGCGTGAATCGAATCGCTCAATGTAAGAGTTTCATAATGCATGAGGGATCCTCGTGAAAGAGGAGATCGTTGAAATGAAGTTCTATTATGGCTCAACTTCATGAGTTATTATTCTGCATCAAAAAATTCATCAGTTTTAGAGGACTTGATAAAGGGCATTTATTGAGATTCAAAAAGTATCACTTTATTGACTGGAATATCTGGAGACGTTTGATTTTGCTTTCGAAAGAAGTGTCAACCTTCCCCGCTAAAACTGCGTTTATTATTATTGTGTTTGAAGTGGAGAAACATTCGTATTGACATACCGAATGCTTGCTAGATGAGCGGCTTAAGCGGCTGGCAGAAAGCTAGAGAGAGAGAGAGCACTTTGAAGGCAGCTTACCGTAAGCTACGTATCTGCCAGAATCCACAAGAGCCGCGATGGTGAGGTGGGCGTGGCGCAGCTAATCGTAATGGGCGGAGTCTGCTAAAGTCAAACCTCTAGTGGCGCGTTTACCTATGGAACGTGAGAATCGAATGGGACACGAGGGTAGGCTTGTGCTCTATGGTGGTGAAGCGATGATGATTTCGATTGCATAGTTGATTATATTCGGCAGCTAGCAAATGGTGTGAAGGCAAAGAAGGCGCCCACCGTGCCCCCAAACAGCATCAATCAGCCAGCTCCAATAGAGCGTTCCGATATCGGAGCCATAGCACGCTTTGTTGAGCCATCAACGGAGTGTGCCAGCCATAGCAGCTCGATCATTCTCCGCTCACCCCGCTACTCTCGGCTCTCTCGGCGCCACCCAAGGAGAGGCTCATCTCTAGCCGCTTCGCTTCGCCTATTGACATACTCTCTGTATAGATGTCTAGCCGTAGAGCCAGCCGTAGGAGGGGTGTGCCTTCGTTCGTGCCTCCACATCGCATATCACTTCTCCTTCTTCTGTATTTAGCTGCTAACGTTTCCATATAGTCACTGGCGCACGTCGATGATCCGCGTGTGGTAGTGCTGCAACGTTCTCGCATCACCTTCCACCTTATTCTTAACCAAATAATCCCTTTCAGATAATTTTTTTCGGCCGCCGTTGAGGATTTCTTCAAAGTGCGGCTATCCGGAAACAGCATTGATCAATAGGAGAATCCAAACGGCACGATGAGTATGTTTCCAGTACGTGTCGTTGTGGAATCGGTGCGTCCACAACATTGCCTCACATGTGCGCACGATGGACATATGCTTGTTGATTCGTATGCGATCGTCTCCGGTGCTACATTGTTGAGCCAATTGGTCGACACAGTACTTAGCGCGCTAGGAATGCCACAGCTAGCGGTTAACTCAAGAGGTAAGTCTTCATTAAGAGTTATCGCCTATTATAGGATTTGTTAACGAAAGCAGCTCCCATTGAATCCAGCTAGGCCATTGACACCCTGCCTATTCAAAATGTACTGCTAAAAATAGATGCGATCTCAAGTTTTCGTTACAAATACTAAACTTTACTCACTCCTTTGTATGACACCTATTCCAAGCTTAATATGGTCGCTGCTGTTTGCATGTTCTTTATTTAATTCGTCATTTTAAACTCTTTGTCTAATGATTTCTTTGTGATGATACGCTTCTATATGCGAATATTCTCAGCTAAACGTATTGCGCATTTTATATTCTTAAACGATATCATCAGCACGATATGAAAATATATGCTATTTTGTTGTCAGCAAGCCATATAGGCTACGATCTGGTTGAGTGAGCACTGTGGTAGTTTACGTTGAATTTAGCCAACTGATATGCTTTGTTAGTGCTTTCGGCTGAAATCAGCAGATCCGGATTAAATACGATTCGGCCGTATTGCTAAGGATTGTCGGGATTATCTCTGAGCAGGCATGGCTGTTCGATTGCCTTATTCGCATACTTCTATTTGGCCCTAAATCTTATCTCCTATTTGTTCGAAGCATCTTTTCATAGTCATAGTTTGATAAAGAATTTTTATGCTATCCCTACTGCATTTCTTTTCGTCAGTGACAATCCGTTTACATCGTATTCAGATGTGACCAATAAACTTAATAATCAAATTTGAAAAACTCAAAATAAAACTTTTAGGATTTTTATTTACATGAATTGTTGGGATCATATCGAAAATGCACATCGATTTTCAAATTTTTCCAGTGCATAAAAAAGTGTCGTCGTTAATGAAGTGCAGATAATAAGTGTTAAAGTTTCGTAGATTTTGAAGAAAAAAAAAAGAAGAGATTTCATTATTCGTATTCAAAAGTGAAATTATTTTTACAAAAACAATACAAAACTTTGAATTTATTTTATTCAGCTTTATGTTAAGAAATAATCAAATTTTCATTGTATAGATCGAAGATTAAGGCAAATGACTAGAATAATTTTTAGAAAAGCAAATCACAAATCGTAATTGTTCACGCGACGACCTTGACTAACAATCGAATTTGAGCGCCATTTGAAGTGATTTGAGATTTTCATTTCACCTTCAGCGTCTTCTTTCTTTCTGATAAAATCAACAAAACCATTCGTCGCTTTCCATTTATCCTTCAACCCGTTCGCTTTGAAGATAAATTTCGTTCTACTTCTAAACATTCACATTCATTTCATCTCTCATCTCTTCTTCCCCTAAATTTTTTAGAAAAAAATCTCAGCCACAATTTTTTTAACCGTTCACCTACAAACTACCTATCACCTTTGCAGTATATAATTACTCACTAGTTCCATTCATAAAGTAAACAATGGGTATTTATATCACTCATATGTAGATGAAAACGAAAGAGAGGATAGCGATGGGATTAATTTCAATTCAGTAGAGGTAAACGTTCCATATACGAAAGCGCAAGGTCCATTCGCAAACGGTTAAGCAATTCGGTGCGTCTGGGTCAACACAATATATTTTGCATAAGTTGCGGTGATCTTGTTACAGTAGAGTAGATTTTAAAATGCATGGCTGGCTGCTGCAATGAGGACGCAGTTAAGGATGAACGTGAGCAAGCGAGGCCAACTTTACAAGCAATGTTGTTATTTTAAGCCTTTCACAACACCGTTATCTTTATTCTGCACCATTTCCAACGTGGTAATTTGTATGAACGGTGGTAATAAACTTGCTTACTGCACTTCTGCTAAGTACGATCCTAAGCCACTGCTTTAAGTATAGTTCTAGGGCAATTACAGAAGTCGCAGCATCTACGATAGATTGAATTGCACAACAATCTTCGAGCGATTTAAAAAAGCTTCGCGATTTGCTTTACCTATCTTCTGCTTGGCAAACACAGAAAAAAGAGCTAGGCAAAATTCTTTGGATAAAAGCGACTTTTATTGCTAGCTGATCATCATTACAAGAAAGCAAACTTATTTTAAAAATGGTAAATGGTTATTCCACAAAAGTACCTTTTTGAGGTCATTTTACAATTGCCACTAAATGCTATTGATAAGTGCAAAATTAAAAACGTTTTCTTTTTCATATTTGTGACCGACAAATCTCTTCGTCACTATTATCTACTACTATTTCAATAGTCCTCAGTTTGGTAGAATTGATAGTATGAAGATATAGAGTGTTGAGGTGGTTTGAATTGAAATAATTACTCAAATAATCTTCACTCTTTTAATTATAATTCTATGAGGTTCATTATGCTTATCCATCGACGATCAGGTCTTCGGAAATCAAGAGAAAAAAACAACTGAAGTAAACCAAAGATACAGTATTTTACCGTTTTTTTAAACTTTGCATCAGTTAAACTCAGTCATCGCATTCTTAATCAAACAATCCTTTACCGTTCGTATCTATTAGTAGGTGAGCGTTTGACGTGCGGCTATGATTGGCGAAGCATGCAATAGGTTATCTCCGGCTGAATGTATCATTGCACACCAAGGATCTCCGGTTGACTGTAACATTGCATACCAAGGATCTCCGGTTGACTGTATCATTGAATACCAATGCTTCATTAAGCCATAGCTGGGCTCTATGAGATTATATGCGCTAGGAAGTGAGAATATTAGTAGAACAGTTTTAAAATGCTTCAATTTTGATCTTCGTCTCTGTCCGTATTGTTTGGGCCATAAGTGAAAGGCGCGATTTCGGAAACACCACTTTATGAAGCTGATTGAAATGAGTTTCTTGATCATCGTACGCCCTTTGTCTTATCCAGTATATGAAATGACTATGACTGTCTTGCTTGAAATATGGTTCCAACTCCTGCTTAGAAGCATCGAAACTAGAAGGATCTAACCCTATAATTTCCTTTATTTTTTCTCAGTTTTTTCTTCTAGGTATTTTCGTTCTTTTAGATATATCTTTCATTCTAAACACAAGACGTATGTCTTTCATTTTAAGCAGAAGACGGAGTATTTATGGATTGTTTGGAAAAATCGCTTTTGAAAGGAAATCCTGTGTTTCGTAAAATCTGAATTCTGTAGTTATTTTTCATCTAATTGCGTATGCTGACGACATCATTTCAATAATTTTGAGCATGAAGATCGTTTGCACTGAATTCCGCCTATGCATGCAAGCAAAGACATTCGGGAAAGGTTTATGGTTGTGAGCCGAGACCACTCGCTCTGATTGTATGCTGATTTGTCATGATTGCCATCCTTCCCGTTTCTGCCATTTGTAGAATCTGTCGACAAGATCTGAATACAAATGTTAAGCTTACAAATATCTCGGGTTTTGTTATCACCTTAGAGCTTATTGTGGTTCACGTCAACGATGCTGCAACACCTTTGTGCTAAACTTTATTTTATGCAAGCGAATACATACCAGAATATATATTTAAGTGGATGAAACACTTTGTATTCAAATCATGTTGAACGCATTTTTTTCCGAACATAAAGAGTGCCATCGAACAGCAATCACGTTTTTGTCAACAGCATTCTCGATCCACCTTTTGCAGCAATATGACTTGTATAGAAAAGTCCTTATCAAAAATTTCAAGTGGAACGATAGACTGATTGACTGTTCCACTTAAGTAGAATACAGCAGCGGTATATTTATTTGACGATGACAAGAACTGAGAAAAAAAAAATTGAATATTTTATTCAATTCTGAGCACATTTTGTTGACTTGGGGGTGTTTTTTTTGCAGTTTGTCCTCCATATTATGAGCCATTCCGTTGTACATTTTTAAGGTTTAAATTAAAAACTACTCAATCTTGCTAAGGGCTACCTCTATGCAAACCCCTTGATAGTTCTCGTTTTAGAGATTATTTGAAAGACTACTCGTAGGCTTAAGCACATAATTAAATTTTGTGGCATCACTCTATTAGCCTTTCTGTGAATGTGAGGACGGACAATTAGAAATCACTTGATCTTGACTTTCTTAATTGATTGATTCGGTTGTTGAACGACATCTCTGTATTGCTTCATTAATTGAAAGGAAGATTCGTTATTGTCTATGCTTAACCCGGTTTAACTTGACATTATCGATGAAAATTACCGTACTGCGAACGACTACAATTAGCAAGAACGTGACAAAATTTTTCACTTTTGATTAATTTACCCTTAAAAAGCTGCTCTGATGATCAGTACATTTTTAAGGTTTAAATTAAAAACTACTCAATCTTGCTAAGGGCTACCTCTATGCAAACCCCTTGATAGTTCTCGTTTTAGAGATTATTTGAAAGACTACTCGTAGGCTTAAGCACATAATTAAATTTTGTGGCATCACTCTATTAGCCTTTCTGTGAATGTGAGGACGGACAATTAGAAATCACTTGATCTTGACTTTCTTAATTGATTGATTCGGTTGTTGAACGACATCTCTGTATTGCTTCATTAATTGAAAGGAAGATTCGTTATTGTCTATGCTTAACCCGGTTTAACTTGACATTATCGATGAAAATTACCGTACTGCGAACGACTACAATTAGCAAGAACGTGACAAAATTTTTCACTTTTGATTAATTTACCCTTAAAAAGCTGCTCTGATGATCAGTACATTTTTAAGGTTTAAATTAAAAACTACTCAATCTTGCTAAGGGCTACCTCTATGCAAACCCCTTGATAGTTCTCGTTTTAGAGATTATTTGAAAGACTACTCGTAGGCTTAAGCACATAATTAAATTTTGTGGCATCACTCTATTAGCCTTTCTGTGAATGTGAGGACGGACAATTAGAAATCACTTGATCTTGACTTTCTTAATTGATTGATTCGGTTGTTGAACGACATCTCTGTATTGCTTCATTAATTGAAAGGAAGATTCGTTATTGTCTATGCTTAACCCGGTTTAACTTGACATTATCGATGAAAATTACCGTACTGCGAACGACTACAATTAGCAAGAACGTGACAAAATTTTTCACTTTTGATTAATTTACCCTTAAAAAGCTGCTCTGATGATCAGTACATTTTTAAGGTTTAAATTAAAAACTACTCAATCTTGCTAAGGGCTACCTCTATGCAAACCCCTTGATAGTTCTCGTTTTAGAGATTATTTGAAAGACTACTCGTAGGCTTAAGCACATAATTAAATTTTGTGGCATCACTCTATTAGCCTTTCTGTGAATGTGAGGACGGACAATTAGAAATCACTTGATCTTGACTTTCTTAATTGATTGATTCGGTTGTTGAACGACATCTCTGTATTGCTTCATTAATTGAAAGGAAGATTCGTTATTGTCTATGCTTAACCCGGTTTAACTTGACATTATCGATGAAAATTACCGTACTGCGAACGACTACAATTAGCAAGAACGTGACAAAATTTTTCACTTTTGATTAATTTACCCTTAAAAAGCTGCTCTGATGATCAGTACATTTTTAAGGTTTAAATTAAAAACTACTCAATCTTGCTAAGGGCTACCTCTATGCAAACCCCTTGATAGTTCTCGTTTTAGAGATTATTTGAAAGACTACTCGTAGGCTTAAGCACATAATTAAATTTTGTGGCATCACTCTATTAGCCTTTCTGTGAATGTGAGGACGGACAATTAGAAATCACTTGATCTTGACTTTCTTAATTGATTGATTCGGTTGTTGAACGACATCTCTGTATTGCTTCATTAATTGAAAGGAAGATTCGTTATTGTCTATGCTTAACCCGGTTTAACTTGACATTATCGATGAAAATTACCGTACTGCGAACGACTACAATTAGCAAGAACGTGACAAAATTTTTCACTTTTGATTAATTTACCCTTAAAAAGCTGCTCTGATGATCAGTACATTTTTAAGGTTTAAATTAAAAACTACTCAATCTTGCTAAGGGCTACCTCTATGCAAACCCCTTGATAGTTCTCGTTTTAGAGATTATTTGAAAGACTACTCGTAGGCTTAAGCACATAATTAAATTTTGTGGCATCACTCTATTAGCCTTTCTGTGAATGTGAGGACGGACAATTAGATATAATAGTATGAAGATATAGAGTGTTGAGGTGGTTTGAATTGAAATAATTACTCAAATAATCTTCACTCTTTTAATTATAATTCTATGAGGTTCATTATGCTTATCCATCGACGATCAGGTCTTCGGAAATCAAGAGAAAAAAACAACTGAAGTAAACCAAAGATACAGTATTTTACCGTTTTTTTGAACTTTGCATCAGTTAAACTCAGTCATCGCATTCTTAATCAAACAATCCTTTACCGTTCGTATCTATTAGTAGGTGAGCGTTTGACGTGCGGCTATGATTGGCGAAGCATGCAATAGGTTATCTCCGGCTGAATGTATCATTGCACACCAAGGATCTCCGGTTGACTGTAACATTGCATACCAAGGATCTCCGGTTGACTGTATCATTGCATACCAAGGATCTCCGGTTGACTGTATCATTGCATACCAAGGATCTCCGGTTGACTGTATCATTGCATACCAAGGATCTCCGGTTGACTGTATCATTGCATACCAAGGATCTCCGGTTGACTGTATCATTGCATACCAAGGATCTCCGGTTGACTGTATCATTGCATACCAAGGATCTCCGGTTGACTTTATCATTGAATACCAATGCTTCATTAAGCCATAGCTGGGCTCTATGAGATTATATGCGCTAGGAAGTGAGAATATTAGTAGAACAGTTTTAAAATGCTTCAATTTTGATCTTCGTCTCTGTCCGTATTGTTTGGGCCATAAGTGAAAGGCGCGATTTCGGAAACACCACTTTATGAAGCTGATTGAAATGAGTTTCTTGATCATCGTACGCCCTTTGTCTTATCCAGTATATGAAATGACTATGACTGTCTTGCTTGAAATATGGTTCCAACTCCTGCTTAGAAGCATCGAAACTAGAAGGATCTAACCCTATAATTTCCTTTATTTTTTCTCAGTTTTTTCTTCTAGGTATTTTCGTTCTTTTAGATATATCTTTCATTCTAAACACAAGACGTATGTCTTTCATTTTAAGCAGAAGACGGAGTATTTATGGATTGTTTGGAAAAATCGCTTTTGAAAGGAAATCCTGTGTTTCGTAAAATCTGAATTCTGTAGTTATTTTTCATCTAATTGCGTATGCTGACGACATCATTTCAATAATTTTGAGCATGAAGATCGTTTGCACTGAATTCCGCCTATGCATGCAAGCAAAGACATTCGGGAAAGGTTTATGGTTGTGAGCCGAGACCACTCGCTCTGATTGTATGCTGATTTGTCATGATTGCCATCCTTCCCGTTTCTGCCATTTGTAGAATCTGTCGACAAGATCTGAATACAAATGTTAAGCTTACAAATATCTCGGGTTTTGTTATCACCTTAGAGCTTATTGTGGTTCACGTCAACGATGCTGCAACACCTTTGTGCTAAACTTTATTTTATGCAAGCGAATACATACCAGAATATATATTTAAGTGGATGAAACACTTTGTATTCAAATCATGTTGAACGCATTTTTTTCCGAACATAAAGAGTGCCATCGAACAGCAATCACGTTTTTGTCAACAGCATTCTCGATCCACCTTTTGCAGCAATATGACTTGTATAGAAAAGTCCTTATCAAAAATTTCAAGTGGAACGACAGACTGATTGACTGTTCCACTTAAGTAGAATACAGCAGCGGTATATTTATTTGACGATGACAAGAACTGAGAAAAAAAAATTGAATATTTTATTCAATTCTGAGCACATTTTGTTGACTTGGGGGTGTTTTTTTTGCAGTTTGTCCTCCATATTATGAGCCATTCCGTTGTACATTTTTAAGGTTTAAATTAAAAACTACTCAATCTTGCTAAGGGCTACCTCTATGCAAACCCCTTGATAGTTCTCGTTTTAGAGATTATTTGAAAGACTACTCGTAGGCTTAAGCACATAATTAAATTTTGTGGCATCACTCTATTAGCCTTTCTGTGAATGTGAGGACGGACAATTAGAAATCACTTGATCTTGACTTTCTTAATTGATTGATTCGGTTGTTGAACGACATCTCTGTATTGCTTCATTAATTGAAAGGAAGATTCGTTATTGTCTATGCTTAACCCGGTTTAACTTGACATTATCGATGAAAATTACCGTACTGCGAACGACTACAATTAGCAAGAACGTGACAAAATTTTTCACTTTTGATTAATTTACCCTTAAAAAGCTGCTCTGATGATCAACTCAAATCAGCCAGAAATCTATGTCAGCTAGAAAATGGATAAAAGAAATGAAAATGATTGATAAAATTGATAAAATTGATAAAATCTGCGTCAAAAACAAATGTTTTGTACTCGATATTATTGTTGTTGTTGGTGTTGTCGTTGTCGTTGTTGTTGTTATGGCATGATAGGAAATATGACTGTATGCGACTATGACAGTAGAATGAATTTGTTAGCAGCAGTTCAGCGATGAAGCGTTTTGCGCTCAAATTTCACACTGATTCACATGGATAAACTATTTGAATAATCGAAGGACGCGCGTCTCGTTGCATTAATCAACAGATCCTATGCCCGTTACTTGCTGCATATCGGTGCTGCAAAATGCTGATGCTACTCCTACCGCGAATGCTTTCATGCGTTCAGCTATCGCGCATAATACCACTTTAGAGTCGACATTGATAGATGCAATTTTAGGCTTGAGGATATTTAGCTGTAAACATCTTTTTTGTCACCGAAGGAAGGATTTCTTCCCAGTGAAGGATGTCAGAGTACAAGAATGGGAGATTCATATAGAAATCCCTCATCTCTGTTTTACGAAGACAGAGAGCAGTTTCATTCCTTGTTTTTGTTTGTGTAACAAACTCTTAGATATATATGTCAGTCATCGAATGTGAATCGAATACAGTATTCAATCGAACAATCAAGCCTTAGGGCCATGAACTTCACGACTATTCTAGTGAGCTATTCTAGGTAAGTGAGCTATTCGAGGTAAGAGGTATGCTAAGCAGAAGGCTTTATTGAAGGTGATAAGTTCGATGGTAGGGTAATAAGTGTTCAATACTAATCGATCAACACTGCATTTTAATGATCAAAGAGAGGGATTTATATGCAGCATTTGCAATCCTACAGGGACCAGCAAGCAAAATACTGACGAAAGAGACGATAAAATTGGTGACGAGAGATGAGCCTCTCGCAAACGCCTAATAAGATGATTAGTCGTCTTTTCGTTTCCTCCTATTCATCATTTATATCAAGTGATATACTCAAATCCTCCTTTAACACCAACTAAGAGATTTTTGTACGCACTAGAGACTTACAATTACTGTCAGTTTTAAGTAAACTGTAATTTCGCCGTTATATCTTTTTCTTTTCGTTTTCAAAAATATTTGTACTTTCTTATCGAGTGATAGCGTCTATGATATATCCCATATGATAATCGCAAGCATGGCAATCGTTTCACTTTTGTTACGTGATACTGCTATCACCACCTATCTTCAGTAAGTTTAATCGAACAACATCTCCGCTAGTCATTATCCTCGAAGGGTATTTATCAATTGATCTTAACTTCGCTAATATGTCAGCGAATTGTGCAGCAACAATATACGAGCACAAATTGCAATGATGAGCTTTGAATGTTCATTTATTTATCTGTTTTTCTTCCTTTCCTCATAGACACCACGTCATATGTCGTTCATTTCTTTTTCTCTTCGTTTTTTTTCTCGATGATCTTGAGATCATATTGAAATGAAACAGTTGCCTAAACACAAAGGTTGCTCTCTTTATGTCAAAAGATTTTTATTCCTCTTGATTGCTAACCTTTATTGCAATATTCGCATAAAGGCACAAATAATAAATTTTACTGATAGCGAGATAGAAGGGGAACAAAGAGCGCACGAAATGATCGATGCATATATATGTGACATGCGGCAACCTATAAGTTCAAAAACTAGTAATAAGGGAATTGAAAAAGTGCTTAAAATGAAAAACACGATTGCTGCGAAAAGAAGTATATAGATATCACGCGTATTACGATAGTGCGAGCAGGACGAGGAAAGGATTTAGAGAATATTGGTATGTGCATTCTATCAAATACAATCTAAATTATATTCGAAACTTCATGGCACTATTACCATTTTGTAGGTAGCGTAATGAAGATCATGGGATATTACTTAATAGCGAATTTTTCATTCATCGGGTTGTTCATCATTCGTTTATGTAAATTATTTCTTTCTGTGAAATAGGCTGAATTTCAATTCAAGGAAAGAAAGGCTGAAGAAGATCGAGCTATATTAACGGGAGGAGGAGGGATACTGTTGAAGATTATGTGCGATATTGTAGAAGTTATGGTTTGCTGTGAGTTGGATGGTTGGGGAGGGGGAGGGGGAAGGTAGTATTTGGAATGTAAATGAGACGCCAGAAGTGTGTGCTGAATTTGTCGTTGATGTACATAAAGCGCTGCCGTTTGTAACGATAATCTAAATAATTGATAAGCGGATGGTCGTTAAACGAAAGCCAACCATTTTGTGGTACTTGGATGTGCCGATCAACTGATAAGCACGATTGATGCATATCATTGTTAGGTATCGATCCTTTCTACTTTCTATTTGTTGTAGTCCTTTTCTATCTTGTCTTCCTTCCTCTTCCTCCTTCAAAATCTATTTCCTTTTCTATGTTCCCCTGTATGCTCAGCATGGCATAAACCTCGTACGGAAAAGCAAATAATGAAACTTCTAAGCATTTCCTTCTGCTCATTTTCGTGACTGTATTAAATCAGTGGTTAATTTTTTCTGCGGTAATCGGATGTTATAGGAATTCAAAACATTAAGTTTGTCAATTGTTGCGCGCAAAAATGCATATAATACTTCTTTGCATAATCCATACTGCATAAAAATACGTGCATATTGTTGCTTCCGAAATGCATGTATCTATTCTCAAAGATATACGAATTGATAGCTCTCTTTCAACGATCAGCAACACACGAGTACTTCATTGACCGCATTTGGTGACCAAATAACATAAATGATCACGAGTTGGATACACTGTGCCTTGAAATGTACGGTACAACTAGTGATATTGTGTTGTATACGTCTATGGTGGTGCAAATACGACAGCGTTACTGCTATATAGATAAGCGGATGCTCATACGAGAAGCTTAAAAGCTGCTCACTTAGCAGACCAATGACAGAAGAGTGGTAGAAGGGGGGGATGTGATACTCGTCAAACTGATAAGCACCATCGTTCGACGCCATCCGCAAAGAGAATAATATTATTTGCCAAGAAGGGTAAAGCCATTTGCGATGCAAATAACAATCGAACAAATACAACAGTTATGACTAACCAAAAGTCATCCCCGTTCTCCTTCGTTTTTCAACCCCTCTTCATCGTTTCGCCTAATCCTCCTTCGTTTTGTCGACTCACAGGTTGCACATTGCATCTCATTGAAAAGCATCTATTCGTTGTTGAAGACTTCTTAGAATCATCGCAAATTCTTTGGACTATTGTTGTCTACGATTTGGAATAGAATGAATCAACGCATGAGAGGAATGGCTTGATATTTAAAAGTTCTTTTTTCAACGATTTGATAATTAAACTATAAAAAGATATTGATCTCACCGATTGGGATTTGTGTAAATTTGTATAGAATAAGTTTATATCAATAGCTGTTGTATATATATATATGCCGATTATTGTTACTTTGTTTGGATCATTGACCTTAATTTTTTTTTCAGTTTATCACATTTAGCAAAAGTACCATCGAATCCATTGTTGTGACACAGGATGTTAAAGTTCAGTTCGCAAAAGTCATTACAATATTCTTAGTCGCTGAAAGAGTGGAAACGAAATTGATATAATTGTTGAAAATATCTGAGAAATAGCTCATTCTTGGAGAAAATTTTTGTCGAACAAAGGCATAAAAACGGCTGACTCTATTTCTGGTTGAGGTGCTTATTAAAAATTGGAGAGTATACTTCTGTATGATATCCAGTATAGTTTTTAAGTGTATTGAATATAATTTTGAGGTATGACGCTTCTGATTTTTTCCAACGTACACAATCTCTGTTCGATGCAACCTTCGAAAATAGCTAGCTAGTTACCTCATGCAATTAACATAGCTTTCATTATGCGCGTAAAATATGATTAAAATTCTTTCCATTTTACAATTGAAATCGATTATCGTTATATTTTTCCTGCAGCGAAGAGATCAAGTGGGAGTAATAGTTGCTCCTCTTATTTCGCGCATATATCACTGTGTAGCAAATAAATTTTGTCGAATCTTTCCTCACTGAAGTCATTCCACCGTTACAGTGGTGTTCTTTAAAGATCGCATTGTTTTGAGGGCACTTATCCATGCCTATGAATCTGCAATCAAACCTACAGATGAAACGATTTATCCACCTTAGTCTCTCAATTTTGATATCATGGGTGGTTTTTCTTATTCCGGCGACTGTTCAGAATTAAAACCATAGCTATAGTGTTGTATCAGGGGACCGAGACCAAGAAATGTCGAAAGTGTATGTATGGAGAGCAGAAAGCAAAAGAGTGCGATAAACGAATACATTGAGAACCAGTTTGAGAAGACGGCTGCGGATGTTCCTTTAGGTAGAGGCAATGCTTTTATTGGTTAAATTTAATTTAGTTAACTCCTAGCGAATTGCACACTCTAATATGGGATTGTAATAAACAACCAATGATGGAAAGGAGAATGGCTGAGAATTGCAATGCTTGTAAAAAAAAAAACAAGTATACTGAGTATCTTACGTTAATCATGGCCTTGTTGTTTAATACAACTAGTTCGCTTTGAACGATTCTTCCTTGTTCATTTTCATCTGTAAAGTAATATAAGGCGGATATGTCTGGCACCATGGTAGCTCACTCCGTTGTTACCTTAAGGTCTTCGTGCATTTAGTTGCCACTCGGCTTTCTAGTTCAAATTTTCATGACTGCTATCATTATTTCTTTCTACCCCTTTCCTTCCCTCCTCTATTCTACTTGTTCTTGTCTAATAATTCTGGTAGTGAAGTAAATGTTCATCTAGAATATAGAGTTATACGAATTACATATAACACTAAAAAAACTGTTACTCTGAATACGTTCTGATGCTTTTTAACCAGCTAATTAGCAAACGTTACTCGTACATGCATGATGTTATATTATCAGGAATGAAACAACTTATATTCCATATTAATAAGTAGCATCATTTGAATTGTTCAAAGACTTTTGCTCCCATCAACCGTTCGTACAGAGGGGAAAAAAATATGAGGATTGAGTACCACATCATCCCTGTTCACATTGCGTACAATTTTAAGCTCAACATATGATCATCGATAGCGGTGAATGAGGAAAAGGTATACAGAAAGACAATTGCATATGTCGGTCCATACGACTAAAGTGGTGCTTGAATTTTTAATATTGCCATTTTTTACTGCTTTGAAAAGATGTAATTTAGTACTATACCACACTGTTGCATTGTTGAACAACCTGAAGAGAATCGCAACTAGTACAGATGCTAGTAGAAGTAGTTAGTGGAGCTATAAGAGGGAATAAAACGTTCAAGTTGAATGGATGAAAAATAGTACAAAATTAGAGTGAAAGCCATCTTCAATTTCACACGCTCTAACTAAGTGACTGATAAGAAGACTACTTGCTGAGATCGTTCGAGTTTGTATGTAAGCGTGCTCTCGAATGTATTCAACACTATCGCTAATCATGAGAGATTTGATAGGCATTGCTCGCTCGTTTGATGCTTTTATATAAACAAAGCGGGCAAGCATACTCCTCATTAGATCAACATAAATCATCCTAAAATGCTATAGTGCCCCTCCAAAAAAAAAATGAGATGAGAGCAGAAACCATCATATTTTGTTGAAAGAAGTTGTTTTGCTAATCGTTTTTAAAAGATTTCTGAAAAATTCAACGTTACCTACCTTAATAATAGACATAACTTGTTGATCCGTCGTTAACAGATGCCCAAAAAGCAACTAACGCATATACAGCGTAGCAAATAGACCGATAGTCGACGAGAATTGGCTGGTGTTCGACAACAAGAATAATTAATTATTACGAAGACTAAATATTGGCTTGTTAAATTTCTATTTTTTTTTAGACTGATATCGTTGCACAAAGGTCTAAATGCGTGATTGACAGTTTTGTTGCAAAGATTTCCCCATTTGGCAGAGTCATTTTTGAAGTGAATAGCTAGCTGTGGATGTTATTTGGTACGTAAACGTCATTAAGTTGAACAATTTTTATTCATATTGACTTTGGTGTCAACTCTTTATTACTGCATTGTAGGCTGTTCAAAAAAAAGTCATTTTGTTAATGTCGCTCACTAATAAAACGAAATGTTCCAACATTTTAACTTCGCTCATTTTTTAGAAATTGCTAAATTTCTGCATTCTTATCGTAATTTTTTCTTCATCACAAGAGAATTTTCACTTGTGATGAAGAAAAATTTCTCCAGTAAAAATCTCTCGAGTAAAATTTCTCAAGAAAAAAAAATTCTCGGATATATATTCTCGAATATTATCTGGATAGCATTACTCATAAGTAATGAACCATTTGTAGATACTATGCAGTATGGAAATCGTTTCGTAATGGAATATGTTTTCAGGATTGGTCCAAGTTGCAAACTGGAAAGCACTTCCGTTTGATCAGATCACCGACAATCTTGATGATACGGTCGAATCGTTATTGAAAGATATTAGCAATCATATCACACTGAAAATCCTCACAAAACAGTAAGTTTTTACGAATTCAAACGAAAAAAAAACGCCTCTCCGTTTCACAGCTTAGCTATATTCTTAAAACATCGATTTCGATCAATGTTAGCCGAGCTTTGATGCAATTGCAAGAAAAAAAAAAGCAGATGAAATGACATCGTAGATTTATTTTGTTCGGCATTGAAATCTTTCATTTTTTTATGGCTTTCCAGTCATGGGATAAGCGTACAGTCAGCTTTGGTTGCATGCAAATGAGCCAATGTTTGGCGTGTAAAGAGCATGAAGAGTATTTGCCGAGATCAATAGACAGGCCGCCGGGGGGGGGGGGGGCTGATCTGATTCAGCGCCACATTTCTGCTTTTCGTGCCTACATGGACGTTTCGTCCATTGCGCACAACTTTCTCATTGATGATCGCATTGCCACGTATCCCCTCGCAATCCAGCTTCGTCGTCCCCTTCACGGCCATACACTATAGTGCAATATGTCTGCTTATTTCAAAACGAAAAAGAAACTGACAAAATAAACTTGTAAAACGCATTGGCCTAATGAACAAACATGACTGCAAAATATGTAGCGTTCATTTTGTTGACGGCCAAAACAAAGAGAACACGGAACCGTTTTTTTTTTTCAACATTTTCGACAGCTCTATTCTGCACTGCTATAATAATGGCAAATTTTGCCGGCGTTTGTGACGTACAACAAATAACGAAGAAATATGGTATAATAACATGTTTTCTTGTTATTCGCCAGAGGTGCTGACCATTTATTAAATTTCACAATCACAGAGAGCTACGTTTAATCTAAACGTTCACAGCAATTATTCATCTCGGTGGTGCAAATGTGCAATCGTTAAGATATCGTTTGCACTTCATTGCACACCGTTTGCACATCGTTTGCACTTCTCATCGCATAAAAGCGATTTGTAAATATAAGTTGCTGACTCAATCAATAAAGGACTAATTATTATGCGCTTAATGATTTCTTCTTAATTACTGTGCGCTTAATGATTTCTATGTTTGATGAATCCCGAAAACTTCGGCTAATCCACTTTTCCTGTTTTATTTTTCGACTAATTATTGTTCACTGTAAACGATAGACGGCTAGAAATGCGCATTTTTTTTTCAGAACCCTTAAAGGCCTAATTATTATGCGGTTAATGATTTCTTCTTAATTACTGTGCGCTTAATGATTTCTATGTTTGATGAATCCCGAAAACTTCGGCTAATCCACTTTTCCTATTTTATTTTTCGACTAATTGTTGTTCACTGTAAACGATAGACGGCTAGAAATGCGCTTTTTTTTTCAGAATCCCTTTAAATTATTCTCAAAAATTTTAGTATAGTTTCGTCCAAAAAAAAAACAATTCCGCTTTATGATTGGTACGCTTAATTAGCAATGATCATAATATGACTAATTTTAAAAAAAAGATAGAATTAATAGGGAGCTGAGTGAGCAATGCTCATTTGGTTTAGAAATCGTAAGTTTCAAATGAATTTCTAAACTTGTTTTCGAAATGGTAGTTTTACTGCTTGAGTTCCATCTTCGTTTATTGCACTCATTTTCGTTTCGGTTTAAAATCAATCGCTCATTTCTGTAGATGATTTTTTTTTCAAAACAACGCTATCGAGTAAAACGAGAAAATTTAATGCGATGATGATTCATTTATTATTTCTGCATGATCGGAAAAAGTTGCAACTTGCAAAAACGTTAAGCGAAAAGTGATTGAGTGATCGTTTCAACTAATAGTTGAATATATACGACATGTATACGATATGCAATGCAATGTGCTATGCAATGCAATATGCAATGCACATTGCATATACGATATGCAGTGCAATATATCTGCTTGCATTTCTTTGCAATTAATTGCATTAATTGCAAAGGAAAGCAAGCAGAAATAGTTTGAAAGGTGTAAAGTAATAAAAAATGAAATATGATATCAAAAGATTTAGATGAAATTAGATTTTTTTTAAATTTTAGGGAGCAACAAAATACAGGTATTTCAACGATTTTTTAAAATCCTAATTACCAGCGGTTTGCAAGATAACGTCAAAGATATCGCTTAGGCCGCTTACAACGAGTTTTCGTTTATGTCAAACGCAGCGATAAGCTGCTTGCTTGAGAGATATTAAAACGATGAATTCCTTTTACGATATACTCTATGGAAGATGCTATGATCGACGAATGAAAAGTGAGAAATGCTCCTCATAAGCTAATACCGTCCCACCGTATCCCTTGTCCAATCACCTGATATAGTGTGAAGAAATCAGGAATTCGTTGTAATCAATACCAAGAACAGAATTCGCTATAAATTTCTCACTTTTAAGCCTAACGTTCTTTATTTTATTGTTAGCCGTACCCAGAGTATAGACTGTTTTGTATGAAGGCGTTCGATCATTATTATTAATAGGGAGCTGAGTGAGCAATGCTCATTTGGTTTAGAAATCGTAAGTTTCAAATGAATTTCTAAACTTGTTTTCGAAATGGTAGTTTTACTGCTTGAGTTCCATCTTCGTTTATTGCACTCATTTTCGTTTCGGTTTAAAATCAATCGCTCATTTCTGTAGATGATTTTTTTTCAAAACAACGCTATCGAGTAAAACGAGAAAATTTAATGCGATGATGATTCATTTATTATTTCTGCATGATCGGAAAAAGTTGCAACTTGCAAAAACGTTAAGCGAAAAGTGATTGAGTGATCGTTTCAACTAATAGTTGAATATATACGACATGTATACGATATGCAATGCAATGTGCTATGCAATGCAATATGCAATGCACATTGCATATACGATATGCAGTGCAATATATCTGCTTGCATTTCTTTGCAATTAATTGCATTAATTGCAAAGGAAAGCAAGCAGAAATAGTTTGAAAGGTGTAAAGTAATAAAAAATGAAATATGATATCAAAAGATTTAGATGAAATTAGATTTTTTTTAAATTTTAGGGAGCAACAAAATACAGGTATTTCAACGATTTTTTAAAATCCTAATTACCAGCGGTTTGCAAGATAACGTCAAAGATATCGCTTAGGCCGCTTACAACGAGTTTTCGTTTATGTCAAACGCAGCGATAAGCTGCTTGCTTGAGAGATATTAAAACGATGAATTCCTTTTACGATATACTCTATGGAAGATGCTATGATCGACGATTGAAAAGTGAGAAATGCTCCTCATAAGCTAATACCGTCCCACCGTATCCCTTGTCCAATCACCTGATATAGTGTGAAGAAATCAGGAATTCGTTGTAATCAATACCAAGAACAGAATTCGCTATAAATTTCTCTTCGATCATTATTAAATGCTCTCTTTCGATCATTCGATCGTACTGGCAATATCTGTTGCTTTGACTCCTCGTTCAAATTTTTATCGACTTGACAGTAGCTATAGGGGGATGGATACAGTTGAGAATACGTGTCGATTGTTGATTGGTATTTGTGATGCTGTGTCGTGGGAGGTATCAAGGGAGCTGTGTTTGAGTACTGCAAGATAAGATCGTCTTGTGGGCGTTTTTGCGAGGAGTCGGTGTTTGCTGAGGGTGCGTGCGCTTTGTCGTACCCCGCTTATCGTTGCCTATCTCATGCGCACTGCTTCCAACAATATCTGTTTGCAGTTGCGATCTGTCCGGCGTGTCATTTTTATTTGTAACGAAATGGGGTGGCACATTTCTGTCCCCATACAAACAGCTAAAATCAACGTCTGCTTAGAACTCGAGCCGATCGCTCGAAGTACAACGTTGAAAGTGTTGCACGCCTTAGCACGCACTTCACCTTGCAAGGATAAAATCTCGTTTTCATTTTCTTACACATTCTTTCTCTCTCCTTCTTCTCTTTCTCTCTCTCTCCCTTTGTCTGTCTCTTTGGCTACCTGTCTAGTACTCACTGGAACATTCTTACCCTATCTCTGGAATATCCTTAGAGTTTTCTGTTTTTAGCGAAAACTTACTCGAAAAAGTTGAAAGTGTTTCGGTTGTGTTGTATCTTGTTCACACTCTACCTCTCTGAATAGCGTAGATGACAAGCGGGTGAAATTGGCTATTAGTATGACGAAGAATTTTATGCGCGACGACAAGCAATGCAGCTCGTAGGCAATAGGTGACATTTTAGCGTCGTTTCGATCCAGTTTTATATATGAGCTCGGCGACATTGCAACACACAACTCTGTACCACTCACTGTTGCGTAATGTGAGCATCTAAACGGCTAAACATTGTTCTATGGTAGTTGTCCTCTTCATTTCACGTGTAGATACTATTTAAGCAAACAAAGTAATTTAGGAAGTGATGGGATTCGGACTAGATTATTGTGGGTCACCGATACAGGAACCGTTTAATACAAATCAAAGTTTTGAAAAATTTCTCTCTAAACTTCCTTACCGAAACGAATATAATACTTTACAGAGATGCTTTTTGCTGACATCTATATTACGTAAAATGATTTTTTATAAATTTATGGTAGCAATAAAATTATGCGCATTAAAAAAAAACAACAACAATCAGCTGAGATATTTCCGGAAGAAATCGTTAATTTCGATGTTATTTATTTTTTGGACGACATAATTGGAATATTGCATAATTCAACGAATAAAAAAAAAAAGAAACGTTTTGCGAAAATGCGAAACGCAATTCGCTTGTTGTTTATTAGGCCATCAAGGAATGCATAATGGAGGAGGTGAATTACACTCAGGTAACGGAACAAATGAATTCGTATAGGGGCAAATACATCATGATGTATTCCGCTTTTTTTTTGTTCTTCAAAATATCATTTGCTGCTCTCGTCTATCTCATGCGAGGTCCTTTCTTGGTGAACGATTGATTTCGATCAGAAGAGAAAAACAATAGTGATATAACTTACTAAACATTACAACTGCTTTTTTATTCGTTGTTTTTTTTTTTGAACAACTGAACCCCAGACGTTTTAGAGATGATAGTCAACAAACAATCGGATTGAGCCGATTGCCTGGCTCGCATTTTTATCAACTGATACCTTCAGGGCATTTTGAAAGACCTTTTGACGTTTTGAATTGGGAAATACTTAAATTTTTGTTTTTTGAAATTACAATTACAGCAGATATTTAGAAGAAATTTCCATATTCTTATTCCATTTTTCTTTTACAAGTTCATTTTATTGTTACGTCATCAAACTCTCATAAATATTTTGCACAAATGCACCCTTACATGTAAAGGATCGATCTAATGTCTAGTTTCCCTAAACACAATCCATCTTTATGAACTTGCAATGGCTTGCATGACAAGAAAGCATGAGAAGATCGATGCATGTTTGATGACCTTTTGTGTTCTGTGTATCCCTAATTGATAGCATAAAGTGTCTGAATATCAAACAAACAGGATTCATTATCGCATGAACAATGCTCATAAAATACGATACTGCCAAAGGGATGCAAAGGCGGCTGTAAACAGTGCAAAAATTACTTCCACTACATTGTTGGTATTTACTCGAAATAAAAATTAGAATATTTTTGAGTGGTAAGGATAGTTGGACTTTTGAGTCGCTAATAATTTGAAAGTGGGCAAAAAGGTGCTATTGAAGGGACGAATAAAGTATACAAAACTGAAAAGGATGCGGGTGGCTTAAGCGGAAACATTCAAAGCCAATGTTTACGGAACGGATTGACGATTTCGCAGTCGGCTCACAGCGAGCACAATTCGCTGCGTTTGTCCATCCATTCATCCATATTCACTTTCAACCCCTCAACGAATATGCAATCTCGGTCATGCGCATTTATCGAGATTGTAGTAAAGTTTTTTTTGCTAGCACACCCAAAAAATCATGATCGATTGTGCTCCATATGATGGAATATATGGAGCTACTAAACGGCAACTCGGTGTGCTAAGCGAGTTGTTCGAACGCAACGAGAACAACGATGCCTAGAATATATTACGGTATTTAGCGATGAGGCAGCATAAATATCCGTTGTGTAAAAATGCCAAAACACTGAAAAATGCACCTGTATAAAATGCTGCTCATTTTCAGCATTTTTCGGGTCTACAACCGCAATTTGTACATAACCTAGAGTTTTTTATTTCACCCGTTCCTGCTACCATAATAAACTTGCACAGAGTCAGCTATATTAGTCGACAGTTCCCGTAGCGTATGAGATCGACCTAATGCTAGTAAGCTGATCGGGAAAAGCCTACTGTGATAGTTCCATAATTGTTAAAAATCTTAAAAATAGTTCCTTCTCGGCACTTCGTTTTAACCCCTCAACTCATTTCCTCACCGGAGCCTCATCTTATAGCTTGCGATTTCGTATTGTGCAGTCCACTCTTGCTCCGTCGTACCATCTGTGCCGAACAGCTCTGCTTGCATACGTCGATCCTGAGAGAAAAAAAAACCCAGCTCCTTGAGGATACAAATATATACGATACGGTTTGCGGCAAAAACAAAGTGGTTCGGACTTGTTTCTCTTTTCGACATCGATTTACTTACCTAATCCCACTTTCACCTACCCAGTACTTACCTAATCGAAGGCTGTGTAGTACATTATTCTTAACTTCAACTGTTCAGCAGTATTGTGGAGCCGTTTTTGAAAGCACTGTGATACTTTAAAATACGAAAGGAAAATGGACAGTAAAAGGAAATGCGAAACGATTATAGGCAAATCAGCACCTTACTGTTGAGAGCAACAGTGCACCGTTCATAAAATGTATGCGCTACAGTTGTGTGCAGAGATTGCGATGATGTCATTTGTGGCTAAGTGGAATTATTGTGTGATAGCGATCACTGACTGGATGCAAGCATATGAGCATCAACAACTCTGATAACACCGTTCTCTTACTCTTCGACTTATGTGCCCTAAATGATAGCGATCAACCACCTATATCTATCTTTGCAAACACTCAATAAAGATCCGATTTAGCTAAACATGGGTTAAGTTCTGGTAAAGCTACGTTGGGTGGGCGGCGAATGCAAAATCGCCAAATATGCAAATGAAGTTAAAATATTTGTTTGTATGGGATGCAGTAACTCGTAAAATGTTTACTTCTTTTTCAGCTACTTTCCATCTGTGGCATAATTATTATACGTGATCAAAGAAAAGATAATCAAATGACTTCCATCCTACGGCCCTATCTTATCTCATATTCATGGTCAATTTTTAAGCCGTTACTATGACTGAGGAATGAGATAGGCGTTCAGAAATCTTGCTTCACCTCTACAAGAAATCATTTGCACTTGGGCGCCAAGGAGGAACAACTCTTCTTCCGTTTTTTTTTCTTTTTTTGCTAGGATGCCTTTAATCGAATCGTTCTCGACGGGGCTATTTCTAGTCAACAATCGATGCTTGCAGCACGTTAATGTGCATATCTATGACCGTGTTCAGTTCAAATATAACTGGACCGCCGAACATATAAAAGTATGTTGGCCAGAAAATCATCTACAATGATTCATGCTAACGTTAATGAAACCATATTAATGAAAGCTAAATTCAAAACGTGTTTCCTGGTAAGCGAAGGAAACGAAGTGTAATGTCATTTGAAATAAATTCTTAAATGAGGCACTCGGATGCAATTGAAGACGTTTTAGATCAGCAACGGACTCATCCAGTTCACAATGTATATCAGACTTAAAGCAACGTCTTCTGAAGGCAGCTGTTTCGAAGCAACCTCACATTCTTGCCACCGTCGATAATCAGCAAATTAAGGTTGTTCAGTGTTCTCGTTCCATCTAAATTTTGTTTAATGATTGTATTCGCTACAACTCTTCGACACAGCATAGTTGATACCTTCATGCCAACGAAAATAATTGTGGTAGTAGCTGTAGGATTTATTACTTATTCAGAATAATCCTCATTCATGCATTTGACGCTTTGATCAAAACATGCTTTAAAGGATAAAGGAGAATTTTTAATCAATTTCAAGGCATTAAATGCTATGAAAAAAACGAAGATTCTGGTGAATATAGATTGCAGGAGGCAAGGGGAATTTAAATTTGGCATTTTTCTAGTCAGTCGAATTAAGTTTTGAAGCAATGCTAGGTTTGGCAAATCGGCACCGTTTAACATTATGTAGATAATATTTCCACAGTGGCTGCCATCTGTCATGTGGCACTAAATCAGTGTTTCAGGATTTGATTCAGCAAGTGGTTTCGGGTGATGATCCATCAATGTTGAACTTTGATCAGATCCAGGCGATCAACGAGTGGTTGGAGCAGCTCGACGACAATCGCAATGATCACAAGAGGTCAACATTATTATTTAACTTTACAAATTTACTCGATCCTCTTATCTAGATCATTCTTCTCAGTAGAAAAGGACCATTTTGCCGCACATTTTCGACAAATATAGAAGGGGATAAGGCATTCCTTCTCGTCTACGAGATGCGCGCTGCCGACTCGATATGATGCGCTTTGTTGAACTAAATATGATTACCGACCATTTCAGCACGTTTCCATCTTCACATTTTTGTACTTGATAATAGCGGTACATATGCACATGTTAACTAATAACATTTACTCGCTATATGATATCGTCTTCAGCAAAACACTATGGTCCATAAATATCGATAGCTTAGAGTTCGTTTATACTTTTAAATGTATATTATCATTGTAAGAGGGGCACAAAGATAACGAGTAAACTTGTAATGATTCGAATACATTTCGAATCGCTAACGAATGAGTAGTGCTTCTGAGGTTAATTTATCGTTCTTAAAGAATATGCATATCCATACGAATATTTGATATTATTATTCATAGCATGCGATATACACATTCTTAGCAGCCATCATTTATGGAATGCAAATGAGACGCCAACGAGGGAAATGATATTTCCGTCGTTGTGCAGTATTTCATTCGAGTTGTGATGCTATGGTCATGATTTTTCGAACGCTGATCCTTTGTTCGTCTTTACGGTGAGCATGCATAAAACGAATCGCTTATAGACAGCTGCATCCGTCGTTTAGTAGTAGCAACGCTATCATAATCTCATGCTACATTTCTGAATTTTCAATTAGCATTCGTCGAAATCTTACTGTATTTTCTTAAATTGTATGGGCAATTTTCGTCAAATTTTCCCACCAGTAGTTCGATGAATCACCGATAGTTGATTGGCAAAAATTTTCACTCATCGTTGCCTAGCAGAATTGGACCTGGACTGATCCCTTAACAATTGTCGACCTCTTAACAATATGTATGTTTTGTCTAACATACGTATATTTATTTATCACGTTTATTTCACCAAATACAATAGTAAGATATTTCCATTTTCTTTTTTTTTTCTTCGATTTAGCGATATTTACTCACAAATTTTGGTACATTTTTGTCTCTATCAATTCTATACTTTTCTCAAAAAACATTCAAAACAACAAATGTGAATTGGAATTGAGGTGAATGTTTTCGGCTCGTTTAGCGACTTTTTAACAGTTTTTTGTTTTTGTTTTTCATTTTTTTGCTCCCGTCATTTTGTCTCTTCCGTGATTTCTTTACATTTGGCATACCGATATTTCGAAAGAGACGATTGGCTGTTGCGAACGTTTCTTATGAATCTTAAAGAACTCGAATGATCAGCGCAAGATCTTTTAGATTATGAACGTGTTAGTTTAAGGGTTGAATTTTTTCAAAGAAACAGTTTTTATCGAACGTGTCAGGCCTTGTCTTTATGTAATTCAAGACAAGATATTACGCATAGAGGTTATAAGATTAAAATTGGTAATTTATAGATGGACTGAATGAGTGCGAATTGCCGGAAGGCTTAAAATAATGGACTGAATGAGTGCGAATTGCCGGAAGGCTTAAAATAAACTTCTGACACATTTACGCGAATCATGTAAAGTTTTGAAGTAAAATCTTGATAGCGATCTTTTGGTATGTGGATAGAACAGTTGTACGGGGGACACCAAACGCAAGAAAGCTTTTTGATGGCCTTGGTAAGATTTAGCGAAAAAGTGCGAGAATGGCTAGCGTAGCTAATGTTTGCGATGTGCGGCAGCGCGATTCGTCGACGCTTGATTTAGCGGCCAACACACACACACACACACGCTACCAAGATAATCCATCGCGCTTTCGCTACGAAAAGAGTGCACATGATAAGAAGAGAGCGCAGAAAGGATAATACAGTATACAAGAGGGATAAAGCTACGAGCTACGAGCTATAGTTGGCCAGCTCCATCTTTAAGCTCGTATAGCATGCAGTGGGCAATATTTTAGCTCAGCTCTTCCATACTAGCTAAACTCTTAATTGTCAGTATTTTCCCCTAAGTTTTAAAATTAGTGTTCAAATCAAAAAAAAACCCCTGCTGAACTTAATACGTAAAGCTAAGAGATGTCGAGCATAACACGTCTTTGTGAAAAATGGTCTCCAAATGAGGCGACTTAGCGAAAAGAATTTTTATCGTTTTTTTTGCTTTCTTCGGTTAAAATCTAAAAGCTGATATCTATACCCGGCGATAGCATCAGTTTATCAGAATTCCCTTGCGTCATTTTCTTATTTGCGTATCAAACATCATGAGCGATTGCTTCGATTCTGGCAATGAACATTTAGTAACTCAAGCGTACAAGAGCTCAAAGGATATTGAACTGGCGCATGCGCGAGCTATAATCCATAAAAATTTTGTAAAATGATGCAATGATTCTTAACTGTTGTCTGCTATACATGGAAGCTATAAGTTCGGTCATCCGGTTGTATAAGCTGTTCCATGAAAGCGTTTTTTAATTCAACTGTTAAGCACTAGAAGTGCAAGTTGAATTCGACTGTGCAGTGAAATGTTAGGCAGAATGAACAGAGAATAATGGCGCCCTCTAAGTGCATAAGTCGAGTAGATAAAATACACTTACCTATGGGATCTGGTTTTGAAGACCAATAAAGCTCTCATATGACCCTGATTGAAAAAAATGCGCTATTTCGGGTGTGCAACTCATTCAATCCATCGATGTTCGCTTCTCAACGAAATGAATCTCCTCTAAGAAGCAGTAGGTTGTACAAGCTTCCTATTAGGCCGAAATGGAACAAACAAGTTATTATAAGTAATTGTGGGAGCATATGAGGTTATTTTCTCTCATCTTCGTAAAAGTATTGTTGGAAAGATCGCCTTGTGGGAAGCGAAAAACACTCACTTCTTAAGATGTTTGTATTACTTTTCTTGCTTTTATTCATTTTGGGCAACTCCGTATGCAGTGACAGATGCTGTTTACTAAAAGTTTAGCTAATCGCGCCGGGGACCGTGTCGAGTTCCCCGGCGGGATCAGCTAATTCTCTCTTGTGGTGTCGAGAGAATGTGCGAACGGGCAGGAAACAACGGGTTCTACGAAGCGACCTTAGGACCCGGTTCCTCTGTTGTAGCATTATGCATAGTACGATTGATCAGTCGTATAAACACTTAGACATTAACAGAGCCAGAAGGCTGATAGAAATGGCTATGACGAGCAAGTGGTTTACGTCTACGATAGATGGTTAGCTATTGGTGGCTTTCTCATGGGCAGTAATGTTGCACGGTGGTGTCCTCTTAACGGGCTGAATACGAAATCATCTTCGTGCATTTAGCTAGACAGCCACATTCTATAGCTGGCGCCATGCGCATCTAAACACAACGCTTCATCGATCCGCGATCAATCGCATCACAGCCTTTGCATCAACTTTCTTTCACCTAACGCCATTTAGGCATACACCTCGTTCGCATACATTCGCGTAATATCTGCAAAATCGGATAAAAA
Source organism: Toxocara canis (assembly GCA_000803305.1). Classification (NCBI taxonomy): domain Eukaryota; kingdom Metazoa; phylum Nematoda; class Chromadorea; order Rhabditida; family Toxocaridae; genus Toxocara; species Toxocara canis. The sequence goes on along the minus strand of JPKZ01000256.1, from coordinate 86,499 downwards.
CTGTATGGAGGGACTTTCCTAGAATTTCGAATCAGCACTAAAGTATTGCTGATGCATTTTGCTGATATCTCTGACTCTCGAATTTCATTTGGGAATAGTACGATCTATAGGACGATTTTTTGACAAGTTCGGTGGATACATTGACCCGGGGGAAGTGAAGTGAAGAAAACGTTGAGGCCGTAACTATCTCAGTCTGACTCGCCGAACGGTCTGTATCACATATCGATTAAGATACTTTGAGCGCTACTCATTATTGCCTCTGGCGTACATAAAAGTAGTGAAGTTAATTTGAATTGAACATCGAAAAAAATTTGCATCATACATGAACGACTCATCAACGAAAATAGGTGCAACATTGCAGTGATCTTATTTGCTGATTGTTGTTTTTATGTGCCTTTCTCAAGTGGGCCAGTGTCAATTGAGTAGAACGACAAAAGAAGAAAGTATCGCAGAAAAAAAGTCACTCGGACGAGCGGGTACCAAAAAGAGGACCGCATTTTAGTTCTTAAAGGTTAATTTGATCTACAATTTGTTATACACTTTCGTAGTTGCGCGTATTCGTTATAACATGTAGTCAAGAGTTAAACAAAAATGACGAAATTTACTTGACACGGTTATCTGAAATGTAATTCATTTCCAAAGATAGTTGAATGAAAAAAATTAAGAAGATGGAATTTGAATATGCAAAATTTAAAGAATTTAAAAGAAATACTATTGTTAATAATTCTATTCTACTCTTATGTAGTGCAAAGAAATGCAACAGTAATAAAATATCTATGGGAAAAAATTGGTGGACTTATTGACAATTTTTGAAGAAGTGATTGTAACTGATAGTCTCTTTCTTTTTTAAAATACCCACTAAATGGTAAAAAAGGGCTAACAAAAATTTTGCACAATAATTCAAGAAAGAAAAGATTTTTAAATGAGTATTCAAAAAAGTTAAATCATTAAGCTAACCATTAAGCTTAATAATTTGAAGTATGATCGTTTGAATTCAGCAAAATCATCCAAGAAGCGGATAGAGGAGACATTGTGAAATTTGCCCGCATTCTCTGACTCATATTGTACATTCTTTTACGGTTGCGTGCTATACAAACATAGCCAACCATATAGGTGTCTGCTTCGAAAAGGTGAAACACACACGTATTCATTCATCTTTATGCGTGCGATCATGATTTCTTCGCAAAATCCTTTCGTATTCGCAAATATGCTCTTTGCACTGATCGTACATAACGATCTCTATATTTATTAAGTTATAAATCATATGTAACGATTAAATTAAGTTACAAGGAGTACATTATTTTTGGTATTTGGACTTAACGTTTGAGAACACTCAGCGATGCTAGTATTCTCAAACGTTTTTTTATCAGCAATAAATTATCAGTTTTCGATTATCACTGATATTAGTTAGTAGAAGTAGATCTTCTAGACGAGAATCTGAGTAAATCTTTTAGCCCCAAAAAAGACTTAAGTGTAAAAATCTAATAGATCAGTTGATGTTGTGTCTTAGTTTTTATGAGTGTATGCTTTCGAATTTGCTTTCACTTTCAAAGTGTGAACCTGAAACGAATTTGGTTAGAATGGGGTGTGCCTGATTGCGCAACGGGACGACATCGTTTGTGCTGTAACAACGGGTTCATCGTCGCCGAGCCATCACGATCGTAGCTGCCGTACAACTGCGTGGTTGGTTGGTGTTTTTATCTGCGTACATGGGAGGCAGTTGCGCGCGATTTTGGCAACACAACCGGTTCGTTGGGCCGGCCAACTTCAATCCGATCTGCGCTATTCGAAGCATCACACTTCGGCCAATCGACAAAATATCGATAATTTTGAAGAGAAACGGCGAACATCTATAGCATCTAGAGCACTACACCTTCCTTCTTTCCGTCTTTCATTTTCCATAGCTCTATAGTTCGGCCATCAAAACGTTTGCTTGCTTTTTACATGTGCCGATTCGCTCTTACACGTCTCATCGTTGTCGCATAACCCGAAATCGCGCGTTTGTGCGCTTTCAAAAATGAAATCGTCGTCGTCGTCGTCGTCGTCGTCGTCGAACGGACTGGTTACGCAATTGTGTGACACTTCAGCTGCCGCCGCAACACCATCACTTTATCTTTCGCCTCGCTCTTCCTCCATCCAATCTTCAACCACTCGAAAACTTTCACTACGCTGAACTTGTGCACTCAACGAAATATGCGAACCGAAAACCCTGAAAGCATCGAATTGTTATTATTCTTTAGTCGCTTGCTCCAGCAAATGGTGCACCCAAAAATAAATACTTTGAAAGGATACACATCTTGAGTGCATTATGGTAAGAGGTGTACCAACGTTACTGTAATCGGAAATGAACTAATTATTTGAATACAAGCGATAATACTCAAAATTCCAAATCCTTGGGTCGCCTTCCGCAAGCAATATTTCTTCGAGCGATGATTGGTTGATATTTAACACATTTAAGCATTAACTTAAAAACAATGCACTAAAAATTCGAAAACTTTTCGATTCAACAACTAAGAGTACTATTCTAAGAACACGCATTATGATAGATTAATGGATAGATGTGTTACGCTTCGATGATATACACTTTTATACTGTCGTCAGGGCAGTATCAATAGATGAACCTTATTCAGTTATTTAACCAAGAAGTTAAAGTATCAGTGACGTGGTAGTGCATATTGTTCCAGTGAACTAGAAAATTTTAAACTGAATCATTAGTTCTCGACACCAAGACTTTTTTTAAATTGAAAAAAATTGCGACAAAAGAAATGATAATTTTGGACATTTTCTTGTTGTGCACTAATGTGATCGATCAACACTCATATCGATTAGCACTCATATCGGTCAGCACTCATATCGATCAACACTCGTATCGATTAACACTCATATCGTTTTATGATACGTTTAAGGTGGTAATCATATTGAAATGAACGATGAGGGATAACTTTTTAAAGCGTTTAGTTATCGAATATGACATCAATTTTCGATATCAATGAGCAATAAGAGAGAATGTCTGAGAGCAATTTTCTGGAGACGATAAGAAATGCGCTTAGAATCATTTCGTATTTCTTCGGCCCACTTCCTGCTCAGAACTACTATTGCTTATTAAAAGTTGTCAATCCAGTTTCTTTATTTCGTTGAAAAGCTTATTGAAGCAAATTTTCTTCATCAACGCTTTCATTCACCTCATAAAACTCTTTTTAGCTCTTCGATATGATCAACTGACAGCTTGATTCATTAGAATTATTATTTTCATTTTGCAAAATGGATGGACGAGACGTTAAACGAAACGTGCTTAGCATAAGGGGGGGGGGTAGAAAAAGGGGGGGGGGGGGGGTGTAAAGGTGATGGGATCATACGTTACTAACGTGACGCTAAAAATTCGAAGTTTATGCGAACTGGGCCATTGGTACTTAATTTAGGTTAATGAGTACTTAGAGACGCATCGCAAGAAAAAAAGATCGGTAATTACTTAGGGATGAACCCCCCTCATGCTATGCTTCTTCTGTGCTCGTTACATAATTTTTTCGACCGGTTATGAAGGGTCCCTCATTTTTTCGAACTATGCGAACGATGGCAGGGATGAAGGGTTGGCGAGATATCGTTGTCAAGGTATGGTTAGGATTAAAACATGGGAAGCACTTGATTAGTGTCGGCTAATTGTATGGTGATGTAAGTGAGCTTGAAAAGTCAACTCATTAATGGTTGGGAATTTGTTTTGCGTTCCGCAAAGTGTGATGTATTGGCAACGTTTCTTAGAATATTCCAAGCATGCATAGCGAGCAATTAAGCGAGTCCACTAATTGAGAGATTTTCCCCTCTGTTGCTTTACTGCTCTCCATATATAATAAGTTACTATCAGTGTGGTATCTTAACAAGTATATTTGCAGCCTTTCCTCTATGAGCGTGCGTTTTCGATCTTTATGGCTTAAGAAAGAGAAGTTCGTCTGCTTTTTTTTGCTTTATTTCACTAAACTTTGCATTGGATTAGCGCAACGGCTAACAATAGTTGTAACAGCAGCTGCCTAGTCGCGACAACGTTTTCTTAGCAATAGACAAGTCCAGAGGGTGGGGGGGGGTGAAGCGTAATGGGGATGAGAGGAAGGACAAGGATCAAGGATTCGTGCACGGCGAAGCAATATGGCTGGCTGGATTCAATGTGAATGAGCAAGCAAAAGGGGGATCAGTGTGGAGTGTCGTTTTGGGGTGTGCTTGGCGGCAGCCGGGGATTTGATTAGCCGCAGTGGGGATTATCTTGGGAACATCTCGCTATGAGCAAGCCCCACTTTGTGTTTATATTGGCCACGATTGAGCGGACACGCCCGATTGGCTTCGGCTCTCATAAAAATGATGCACTCTTGTCGCTACAACATGAATTTCACAAATCCATAAGAGGGACATTATCGGTCGTTTCGTTGAACTCAATATGCCATATAAAGTTGACCAAAAACGAACAGAAACTTTACTCTTAGGCCAACCTATATATTGCCCTAATGATCTTTCCATTCTGCATTTAAATCACACACATTTGATCACTCACTCTATACGACCAACTACAAGTAGCTTGTTTGCCGTTTTTTGATTGTGGTGAATCTGCGTCAGAGTCGGAGATGGCCACAAAAAGTTTTAAAACTTCCGAGCCGTCTTTTCTAAAATGCACCTGAAGAAATTATCAAATGAAATAAATCATTATTTATGGCGCAATATTTTGATCAATTAGTCGTTTGCAACTTATCAGTAGTTTGAGAGCAAAATTATCAATTGCGTAGTGTACACTATTTAACTAATTATTCAAATCCTACTGCTTTGAGGGATTCTTAGAAAAAGTATAGGAAATATTTGTTCATTATTCTTTTCTTCTTCTTCTTCTTCAAACGAAAGATCTAGTGAAAAGAGTTTTTTTTCTTTAGCTGAATTGATCTGACGAGAAGGAAAGTCTCGGATACGGATAGAGTCGGCATACCTCATCATGATATATCTAATATCTTCATAAGATAACAATTGACGTGATAAAGTCGCGTTTAAGCGGAAAGCTAATAAGAAAAATTTTATTGCTGGAGTATCTTTCGAAAATTATTGTTGGCAGCAATTTGCTCTTGAAAAAGTATCTTTCTATATCCACAGAATCGCTCTTCTTAAATTAGCCTTAAATCTTTTCTAAATTAGCCCTAAATTATCCTTCATTTTTGCCATAAGCTGACTGAAGATAAGGAAGGTGTTTGAGCTTAAAAGAAAGTTTGTCCACTCGAGCAAAAATTGAAAATTCACAACGCAAAACAACCAAACAATTCTAAATTTACTCATGTCGCTTAAAACGAGAGCCACCATTAGAGAGTTTTGTACCAAAAATCTTGCTATGGGTTTGTCTCTACAGCCATTTATGTATTCCTTAGTACCTGTTCCTTTGTTGTTTAAAAAGAAAGTCTTCTTCTTAAAGTCGAAAATTCAAGCAGTGCTATTGATGTTAGTAATATTATTTAAGGAGGCTAGAACATCTGAGCGCAATTTGCGGACCTTAGATCAGCTACTTAATCATTTTTAAGTGAAGTTTTGCTTAAAATAATTCTGATTTTTTTTGGAACGGAGAATTGAATTGAAGACAGTCCCAAAAGAAGCAAAAGAGCTAATTGAGCGAAAAAAATCTGGATGAAATTTTCAACAAACAATGATTGTACGTTTTGCAGTTCATTTACAACGAGGTTCAATCAACTATTGGAAGTACCAAAGTTGGAACGTTGGTTTCGCAGCGATCAGAATCCTTCACGACAAAAGCTGATCAACTATATGAATGTGCTCAACGGTTCTAACTATAGACGGCATAACAGCAAAATTACTTATCAACAAATTTGTAACTGGTTCTCAAATCAACGTGCCGCTAATAGGTCACTTTCATCTCTCATTTCGTCCCATGCCTATGTCAGACATCAATACCGTATAACACTGATTGAGAAATTATGGCAAAGAAATCGTCATCGACTTCCTCAATGTATTCGTAACAAGAAAACTGATGGTTATACAACGTGAACATCTGAAATCCATTTGATTTAATGCAAAGCAATTTTAAGATCTTTTCGGTCGAGTAATTTCTGTTTTTATTGGTATCGCCTAAAAAACTCGTTCATGTTTATATCATGTAAAATTATGTTTGTATTCCTTTTCCGCTTCCTCTTCGGATATTGTCCCGCTAGGATGATGAAATCTTCATTTCGCATTTGTTGCTGTGATGATGATGTGTGAAAGGTGGAAGGAGCAGCTCTATCGCCACGGCGAATATTCTTTTTTTATGAAGCAATTGACCATTTCAAAGTTTGTAGGCAATCGGCGAAGACGAACCAGCTGAGTGCCCAGAATGCTTCGGTGGCACAACCTTTATTGGTACCACCCGTTCAGACAGCGCTACCAGCCGAGTATCGACCAAAATTCGATTTTAATGCATTACTCGAGAATAAGCAAGCAAATGGCACTGCGAATGAAGTAAATCTTTTCGATAATTATTCGTCTTTGGTATCGCCTAAAAAACTCGTTCATGTTTATATCATGTAAAATTATGTTTTGTATTCCTTTTCCGCTTCCTCTTCGGATATTGTCCCGCTAGGATGATGAAATCTTCATTTCGCATTTGTTGCTGTGATGATGATGTGTGAAAGGTGGAAGGAGCAGCTCTATCGCCACGGCGAATATTCTTTTTTTATGAAGCAATTGACCATTTCAAAGTTTGTAGGCAATCGGCGAAGACGAACCAGCTGAGTGCCCAGAATGCTTCGGTGGCACAACCTTTATTGGTACCACCCGTTCAGACAGCGCTACCAGCCGAGTATCGACCAAAATTCGATTTTAATGCATTACTCGAGAATAAGCAAGCAAATGGCACTGCGAATGAAGTAAATCTTTTCGATAATTATTCGTCTTTTTTTTTTGCTTTGCGGTTCCACAAGCGCTAATTTTGGTTGTAAATGCCTAGCGTAACCAAGTTCATCATTTGTGTTATCATAATGTATAACAACGACGGAGATCCCAAAAACCCAAAATAACATCTAATGTAGTTGCACTACATGCGGGGGCAGTAGCTCGGTGGTAGAGGTAAACAGCCAGGAATCGAATCCAGGTCTTCCCGCTTCATATGCGGGAAGACCTGGATTCGTTTTCTGGCTATTTACCCGACGGGTAGCTAGCAGGCTGACCACCAAGTGTCCCGAAACTGATCGAAACAATCATGCGTGGGCATGGTTGACAGCTGCATCGATACGGAAACCATCCCTTTGCATAATTTCACTAAAAGTATTGGCATATGTTGTGTTTTTATTCCCATCGAAAATATTAACAAATTACCGCACTATTTATTTCGTTTTCTTCTTTGCGGAAATATTGAAAGAGATGTTAGCCTTCAAAATGATTGCTTCTCATTAAGAACATCATATCAATCATTATACACCTTTCATTGTCAAAATTTATAAAATTTATTTAGTTTTTCGTCTTTAGGTCTTCTTCTCTCCTCTATGGACGGCATAGAGGTTTTCCTTTTTTGGTCGATCCTCTTTTGTCTTCCCCGGATGAGTTAAAGTCTCTGAAACTCTCCCATTCCGTATCTTGATGAAATGGAATACAGTTAAATCAGTATAGGAATCTGTAGTCTTTAGTGTAAAGTTTTCTATGGTACGGTGGTGGGTAAGTGAGATTTTAATTTAGTGTATATAGGTTATACGATCAAACGACTCGAGTAGTCTTTGTTGGTGAATATTGGTTGGTGAATTTTGTCAGCGAACATTTCGTATTGTTGTCGGTAGAATGATATATTCTGTGATGTTTAACGTTACTCATACACACACATACATACATATATACACATACAAATAACTACTAACAATTATGACAAAGGGATATGTGTGAACGATAAGAGAAATTGATATCCGCGCGTGAACAGAATTGTTAAGCAATCGTATTATTTGTACACCAACAAACGCCCGCTATTCTCCATACGTCTTTTATGAGCGCCATAAAAGTTCGCTCATCCATCCATGCAGCAGCAGCTAACCCTAGAACGACTTCGAAAACCACCTTAACGGCTATCATAGAGGGATTAGAAAAATGTTTCATTGAAATTCTTACAATTTAGCGATGATTCCCTTTAAGTTTTTATGCCATGCAATTACTTGTTAAATGGAGTTACTCTGAACTCAATTAGGAATACTCAATATGCGTTTCGAAGTGTTCTCTATATCGTATACTATTTTCCCTTTCACTTCATCGCTACCAGCCGAGTATCGACCAAAATTCGATTTTAATGCATTACTCGAGAATAAGCAAGCAAATGGCACTGCGAATGAAGTAAATCTTTTCGATAATTATTCGTCTTTTTTTTTTGCTTTGCGGTTCCACAAGCGCTAATTTTGGTTGTAAATGCCTAGCGTAACCAAGTTCATCATTTGTGTTATCATAATGTATAACAACGACGGAGATCCCAAAAACCCAAAATAACATCTAATGTAGTTGCACTACATGCGGGGGCAGTAGCTCGGTGGTAGAGGTAAACAGCCAGGAATCGAATCCAGGTCTTCCCGCTTCATATGCGGGAAGACCTGGATTCGTTTTCTGGCTATTTACCCGACGGGTAGCTAGCAGGCTGACCACCAAGTGTCCCGAAACTGATCGAAACAATCATGCGTGGGCATGGTTGACAGCTGCATCGATACGGAAACCATCCCTTTGCATAATTTCACTAAAAGTATTGGCATATGTTGTGTTTTTATTCCCATCGAAAATATTAACAAATTACCGCACTATTTATTTCGTTTTCTTCTTTGCGGAAATATTGAAAGAGATGTTAGCCTTCAAAATGATTGCTTCTCATTAAGAACATCATATCAATCATTATACACCTTTCATTGTCAAAATTTATAAAATTTATTTAGTTTTTCGTCTTTAGGTCTTCTTCTCTCCTCTATGGACGGCATAGAGGTTTTCCTTTTTTGGTCGATCCTCTTTTGTCTTCCCCGGATGAGTTAAAGTCTCTGAAACTCTCCCATTCCGTATCTTGATGAAATGGAATACAGTTAAATCAGTATAGGAATCTGTAGTCTTTAGTGTAAAGTTTTCTATGGTACGGTGGTGGGTAAGTGAGATTTTAATTTAGTGTATATAGGTTATACGATCAAACGACTCGAGTAGTCTTTGTTGGTGAATATTGGTTGGTGAATTTTGTCAGCGAACATTTCGTATTGTTGTCGGTAGAATGATATATTCTGTGATGTTTAACGTTACTCATACACACACATACATACATATATACACATACAAATAACTACTAACAATTATGACAAAGGGATATGTGTGAACGATAAGAGAAATTGATATCCGCGCGTGAACAGAATTGTTAAGCAATCGTATTATTTGTACACCAACAAACGCCCGCTATTCTCCATACGTCTTTTATGAGCGCCATAAAAGTTCGCTCATCCATCCATGCAGCAGCAGCTAACCCTAGAACGACTTCGAAAACCACCTTAACGGCTATCATAGAGGGATTAGAAAAATGTTTCATTGAAATTCTTACAATTTAGCGATGATTCCCTTTAAGTTTTTATGCCATGCAATTACTTGTTAAATGGAGTTACTCTGAACTCAATTAGGAATACTCAATATGCGTTTCGAAGTGTTCTCTATATCGTATACTATTTTCCCTTTCACTTCATTTTTTTTTGTACCTGAGTGGTTTTGATTAGAGTGTAGAAATTGTTACGGATACCAAACGTTATTTCTTTTCACTTGTTGATAATCTCTTCTGATCGCTTTTTACGTCGCCTCTGTTCTCGTTCTTCCTAATAAGCTTCCCATAAAACGAAATATTGCCAGTTCCGACTGTAAGGTATAGCAAAGAAGGAGGAATTTCAGGAAGTATAGCAAAGAAGAAGGAATTTCAGGAAGTATATGAAATTTCAGGAATTTCAACGCATCGATGGTGGCTCAGATTCACCGACACCTAACGACGATGCGTCGGTGCATAGTGTTAGTGATGCTGGCTTTGAGCATGAAGCGATTAAGCAGGTTTCCTTTGCTGACATTCATTTACTCCTCGTTCTGTCCATTTATGTTCCCTAATTTTATCAAACATTCTGTCTCGACAAGCGATTAATTTTAGTGGCTTACTCAAAATGAATGATACATTTTCACTGAAAGTCTCTGTCAACTTGTTTTGTTGAGAACAAAAAGATAACATTTTTCAGTGTGCAAGTTATTATGATGACCCGTCAAAACAATAACAACTTTTGAACCATTTCACCTTAACAATCTGTCAATATGCTTGTCTAAAAACTGGAAGCATAGATCTTATCAGATCTTATCAGAAAACAATCCTCTTTGTTGTTAACTGTTCAAGAATATTGTTCCTAGTCGAGAAGTGAAAATGAAATTGTATGATAAATATAGAGCATTTTGCCGGAAAAATTTGTGCCATCTAGTTTTTTTTTTGCTGCTTACATCGTTCTCGCAAAAAAAGACAACAAATAAGCGAACTCATATTAAGGAGTCAACAACCTCTTCACCGGAGCTCTCATTGGATCTCAATGGAAGTTTAGCCTCAACATCACCTAAGCCAAGACCTTCACCGGCTGCTAATGGAGTGGCAACAAATGGTCAAATGGCGCAATCACAAACGCCAGCAAGTACGGTAGCCAGATCGAGACTTATGTTCGATCCCCTCACAGAGTTACCTGTTCTTGAGAAATGGTTCGAAGAGAACCCTCATCCCACATGGATACAAGTTAGTATCATTCATTAATTCTATTTGTGCCACACTTGAGTCACAAATGCAAAAAAAAAAACGCTTTGATTCATCGAGTTTTTAGTGTTTATGATTTGTTTCAAATACGGTTTAATGATTTAATTTTTCTTCTATTTATTGATTTGATAAAATTTTTATGAAAAAATAATTTAATAACATTATAAAATTATTTCAAAAATTTAATAAAATTTGAAGAAATCAAATAAATCAGATATGATTTAACTCTTTCAAAAAGAAGAAAAAAATAAGGCAAATGAATCACATTTATTGTTGGCACAGTTCCCTATGCTTTTACGAAATAAGAATTATAGAAATGAACAAAAGAATTTTTGGGCTTTAGATATGCCGAAGTCAAAAAAAATATCTTTAGCATTTTATTTTTTCTGCTGATTGCCCATTTCACTTTTCATCAATGCGTTCAGAAAAAAAGGAGTGATTTGTGTGGCAAAATGAAAAGTGATATGAGAACGTTTGAAAATTCCCCAAACGTTTGAAAAAATAATTACGATTTTCTTCATATGTGTTTTTGCAGTATTTTGTAAATGTTTAACTGAATACTATTCACAGTGAAGGGGTTTATCATAAAAAATGAGTTGATCAAAATCGATTTATGGTCAAATAAAATTTTCATATAGTTAAACCATCGATCAGTTTGATTACGAGTCAGGCAAAATGATCGGTTCCAGATTGATCAATATACAGAGGCGTTGAATAGTTGCCAATATCGGCAAAGCTATCCACCAATATCGACGCACAACGTGAAGATTTGGTTTAAAAATCGTCGCGCCAAATGTAAACGAATGCAGACGGGCGAAAATGCAAAATTGATGATTTGAATGAAAATGTCATTGTTCGTCGCCAATATACTTGCACTCTCGAACTCAATTCGCTCTGTTCCATTTCGTTTTGTACTCTGTGAAAAGCGCCAGATGAGGGGTATGCAAGCCGTGATGAGAGGTGGAAGGAGGGGGGGGGGGGGGGAGTGAGGGGAGGGGGAGGGGGGGGATG
>JPKZ01000256.1:8094-69827 GCA_000803305.1 Toxocara canis | reverse complement strand
AGATCAAATAATGCTATAACTAAGTTTAGCAGTGCACGTGCCTTTCGTATCTCAGGCGTATCGTGTAAGAGGAAGCCAGTAGTTCGTAGGTTAAAATACAACGTTTCCAGACAAAATGCATATGCAAATCCATTTGCAAAGGCAAAATTCAAAAATGATTAGAATGACTTGTTGGCAACTCGGTTATCGCTCAAATTCGGCTGAAATGTGACTGCAGTATTGCATATGTCTACTCTGTTCTGGGCGATTTAGGTAACTCGTTGAGTTGGTGAGCAAAAATGTGAAAGGCATGCATATGAGCTCCTCTGCGTCACTGTTTCCATAAGTGGGTACGTGGAACAGTGTTATGGCAAGAGTTCCAAGTGAAAGAAAGAAGAGGGGGGGGGGGGAGAATGTGGAGGGGTTGAGTTTATACCCATAAGCAGATTTTTATTCGATAGGGGCTTCCATTTTCCGCTGAGCTTCTGCAGCGGTCTGTCTATATTGTGATTTACACTAAGGAAATACGGTGATTTCGACATATTGGGTGTAATCATGACCGTTTTGTTCTTAAATTCTCTCTTCGAACGACGCTGCTAGCGCTCAATGAATTGCTCGACTCGAAACAATACATTGTAATTCCATAATGCTGAACGCAGTTGGTAGCGTTTGCAAAAGTGCAGATCACTTTGGCCGATCGATCACCTTTTAGAGCCATTGTCGTTTTCAAGGGGGACCCACTGAGTGCAGATTATCGAGCCGTTCATTTGGTTCAACTTTCTTGCCTTTCATGTTCTGAAGCACAGATATATATATATATACATATTTATATATATATATTGAAATACTTGTGAAGAAAATTATACTCTTATGATTGCCTATATTTTCAATCGTTTGACTGCATTCTTTTCACTACCAGGTGGAGCATGAGTACTAGCACTGATGCGTTCGATTGCTTAGAAATGTGTTGAATGATTCGAACAATAATACACAAAATAATTTCAACATTTATGCGATCGAACTCGATAGCTTTAGGCAATTCGAAGAAGCTGAGCACGATTTTGCTAGAAGAAGACAATTTTGTCGTCTCTCTAGATTGATAAACAACGGCAATCGCATAAGGAAAAATCAGAGTCGAATACGAAACGAGACAAAACTTATCACGGATTCCAATTAATAAATTAGCTACCTCAAGTTATAGCTTACCATAAAAAGTGCTTATATGTATGGATTAGAAGAAGCACTCGACGACTCTGCTGACGTGAAACAATGCTGCAAAAGCTCCTACTTAGATACATAATAAAAAAAGCGGAAAGATTTACATTTTAGTAGGCAGCGATAGTAAAATAACCTGGAGCCGTAGCAAATGGAAAAAGTAAGGGTGCCTAAAATTTGGAAACGAAAGGTTGCCTGAAATTAAGGTATTATAAAAGGGTACCCAAAATTAGGGTGTTATAAAAGGGTACCTAAAATTAGGGTATTATAAAAGGGTACTTAAAATTAGGGTATTATAAAAGAGTATGTGAAATTAGGGTGTTATAAAGAAGTACCTAAAATTAGGGTATTATAAAAGGATACCTAAAGTATGCGTTCAGGGAGTCAAATAATGATTCATAAAAAATGAAAAAACAAGCTACCACGAAACTATTAAGAAAGCAGTTTATTAGAAGTGCTTTTGTATTTGCCACTTAGTACGCTTGGAGCGCATTGTACAGTTATCCAGCGCGTGCTTCGACCTTTCGACTTGCTATGATCCTAATAAACAGGTAAGGAGACCCGAAATAACGTATTTACTTTGAAGACAACATTGGGAGAATTTGTGTCTACGAGGGTGATAAGGAAAAGTTGTGTTCCCAAGAGAAAGGAAAGAAAAGCTGCTTAGGCGAATTACTGTTAGTTGTAAGTTCCCATGGGGATCGTGTTAAGGGGATATGGGGGTAAGAGATATGTGTTATAAAAACTGTTCAGGAAGTCCTAGGTATGCATCACTCAAAGCATGGTCTTATTATTCTGCAATTAAATCGTTACGATATACAGCCACCAACTAGAAAATATTTCTATCCAGTCGACTTGCTCATGTATCATGTGAGCATGGCCGCAAGTACTTTCAGCGCTGGATATCAAACGTCTTCGCTTCACGATATCTTAACGATATTAGTCGACAACGTTATCAATTTCCAACTGCTATCAACAACGTTAACTCGTTTACACCATTCAGGACATTGTTGAATCGAGCAGAACCATTTTAAATTTGTTGAATCGAGTAGAATCATTTTTCATTCCACTAATCCCAAAAATTCAACTCGACTAGTTTTGTCTTCGTTCCGATGTCGTCTCCTATAACCATCAACTGATTAAAACATTGAGTACGTGCAGTTGGGTATACTTTATCAGCGTTTTATGTAAGCTTCCCCTTACGATATGCTTATGTTGTGGTTTTTTTTATTGTTTCCGAAATTCAGTTTTGCACTTCTCAGCAAAAACTTTTGGCAATACGTATACTCTAGTTAAGTGTATGTCAACTACTGTATGAAATAAATTATTGATTTACAATTGGTAAATATATTCACCATATTCACTCTATCGTATTTCGTTTCTTTAAAAAAAACCCCAAGAAAGAAGAGACATTTTTCACTTCAACAGCACTAAACGATAGAGAGCTCAAAGCACAAACGGCAACGCCTATATTTCAAAAACTGGCGATTCGCATGCTAAAGTTCATTGTAGTTAGCAAAATTTAAATGGTCTTAGTCTTTATGAATCAACTTTGGACAAATTTTTCATAAATGACGCGATCATATTTTCATTCGAAAAAAAGTCTTAAATTCAACCGTGGTCTTCCAATCGTTATCCGATTTTTCATTTCGAAAAAAATCTATTCAAATTTTAAAATTTATTCATATACGTTTTGCATTGTTTTTATTTTTCATACCGAAACAAATGAATGAATATAAATGTGATTTTTCGTTCGGAAAAATCAATGTACTTAATGCAAAGAGTCAATGAAAAAAAATGTGTAATTGTGTGTAAGTTTTGTGAATTATGAACCTTTGAATGCCATACAAAATAGTGTAATGAATGGCGACAAAAAAAACACTCATTTTTATGTTCAACAGATCGTTAAACGAAATTTAAAAAATTAACGACATTCTTTGATTGATTTAGTTTTGCAATATCCATTCGATATATACATATATATATATATATACATGTATATATATATATGTATATATAATGAAATTCCCCCCCTTAAAAAAACACACACAAATTCCAAGACGAAAGTTTCGGCTAAATCAAGTCTTTACGACTATTATGAATTTTTCAGTTTAAGGGATCCGCCCATGCGCAAGTATCTTAAAACATCATTGTACTCACACTCACTTTAATGAATATCAAACGTGAGAGCAATTTAAAAAAAAAAAGATAGTAAGCTTTACTGAATTTAACTTTTTTGATATTTTGTTAAAGACTCAAGTATATGACAAATACTGTGCATATGTATATGAGTTTATGATGAAGTTTTAGCGATAATAATTACTATCAAGTATTATGCTATCTCAATACAACTAAATTATTATGGAGTAGGTCTGCTCTGTAGTAGTAGCAGTGATAATAATACAAGAAGTAAAGAAACGAGTGCAAATAACGGTAGTGTTTATGGTGGAATTCATTAAATGATCGACAATAATTTTGCATAGAACGATCAAAATTGTTCCATCTTTCAAATTTCATCGTTTCCTATCATTTTCTTTTTGTTTTCATCAAACTAAAGGCCTATATATTTCTTAGTACGTTTTGAGATGTTGACTGTGGATTACTTGTTTTATCATTCTTCTGGCAATTTCTGGCAATTTTATCAATCTTCACAATACTGAGGATCTTTCGTGCTGAATACGCGAAAGTACCACACTTTTGTCGTTGCACGCTCTCGGCGTTAACAAATTTCAAATGCTGAATGATATGGCTTCGTCGAGAAACGACCATCGGAAAACTGTTGGTAATTAACTTCATTGGAGTGAAATCCTACGGGAACTTAGGTTGTCTATTTTATATAACGTAATGTGTCGCGCGTCATCGAAGTTCCATGGGACGCGACGTGCATGATGCATTGTATCAAATATACAAAATCTTTCGAAAGTCGATTTTTCTACGAAATGTCCGTTGCGCCGTCCATTTCCGATTTCAACTCAACTGCTCATCGGTTATGGCAGGTGCGATGGTAGTGATGGTATGCGAGAACCGGTGAATTGAAACGAATGACGTCGTCACGAGTCCAGAAAAACATTCAAAATATAGCATTCGCTCAGACCGACCATTACTTTGTTACTTTAAAACTCATTGATTCCGGTAGAAAATGTTGTGCCCATACTGCCCATCCTTTTACTCTCCTCTGTACGCGATTTTGGTAAATTTTCACTTGAGTTTCCAAAATCGTCATTCCACCAAAACGTTTCCCGTAACGTTTTCTTTTGCATACCAGCCGTGAAACTCGAAATCATAATCGACTCAGTCGGTCACTCTGCTGGCAATGTTTGCCGATCGTTTGAATAGGTAGGTGCCTGCATTCCGAAAGGTTTCATCGAAACACAACGATGCGCGCATCCCTCTCTGCCCATGGGCATCGCACGCGTTCCCCAAACGACACACTTTCGTCGCCAGCGCGAAAACCAAAATAGTGTGTTATAACACGTCTTCATCAACAAAAACGGTTCTCGTCTGCCAACGTAGAATGTTCCCACGGAACAACTCTCAACAAGCACATATCACTCACCATCATGATCGATACCTTGGATATTTCCCGCGATATACGGAATAAAACGTTTTTATTGCAGCGGCAGTGGAAAGAAAGGAAATGTCGCCCAAGTGCAACACGAAAAGCGGAACGTGTATCTGAGGTGAAGGAGGGAGAATCAACAAGGAGATAGGGGAAGCAATAACGGACGATGATGTTTAGAATGGCATCGAGTCGAACTTGTAGCCGGGCTTGGCCTTACGACAAAGAACCATCTGTGGTTGCACTTTCGGGCCTGTCAAGATGTTTTCCTTGCCACCAAATCCAGCACTCGCTTTCTCATTACGAATATCCACCTGAAATGTATCCTCTCAAAAGGCATATGGACAAGTCAGAATGGTTTGTAAGGACGCTTGGCACAACAAGGCATTCTTCACTGCGATATGGAGTTCTTTTTTCTATAGTTTCTTCGCTTTGAAATCTTGATCAAAATATTTTTTGCGCAGAAAATTGCACTGAAATAGAAAATGGTGCTCTAACCTTGCCGAGGATCTGTTTACCATCAAAGTCGACGACACATGGCGAGATGATTCCTTTGGGGTAGTCGACATAGACGGGAATCCACTCCTTCTGACCGAACTGACCGCAGACCGAGTATGGAATCCATCCATAGTCGAATCCACGCACGAAATCACTCAGCTGGACTAGTACTTGCAGCGAGCCCACCTTCGTACTGTACTCGTTGTTAAACCAACCGAACGATGCTGCGATCTGCAATTGAGATGCATTCACACTCTCAGACCAGCGATGAAGAGCAACCTTCTCGTGTCTTCTGGTTCAGCTTTCAATTCTGTTATGATCGATCGACCACAACTATAAAACGACGATCCTATCCCCTCCTTTCTACGACCACCCTCTCTATTGCCTTCTTGTTGTAGCGTATGACTAGGATCATAAAAACGACAATTACCACCTCTTCGAAACCGTATAATCAAATTATGACTTCACGTGCATACCACCTAAAATGGCGGAAAATCTTCATTATGTCGCATCACCAGAACAGTCGGTCTCGATCCCTTCATTCTTTCATGGCACCTCCTCTAATATAAACATCTTGCATTGAAGCTCTGTGACCCCTAAAGTGAGTGTTTAGTGAATGTCCCGTGAAATCAGTCGCGTTCTGCTATCAGCGAAGAGTATGAAAAGATGATTATAAATTTTCCAATCTTGCAGGCTACATACTGCAACGGATTTGTGTTTATCTGGTTTATCATTTCCAATACAAGTTGTGCTGGAAATGATAAACTTGATAAAATGATAAACCAGTCTTTTTTTACAATCAACTCATTGATTTTCGATTACTCATAGAGATTTCTTTTTAAGACACTGAAAATATGTCATTGAGAGACTGAAAATTATACGGTATTATATCGATTTGACTAAAATTGCTTCTGAAATAGCTCACGCTTGCCCAGCAAGACAAGTTGATATTCGTCATGCAAATGAGGTGGGTCATTGCATAAACGACGACACAAACTTTGCAAATGAATTTATATCATATTTCGCAATCTCGGGTAAAACTTGTATCGCTGTTCAAGAAAACATAAACATAAAACACCTACACGGCCATTTTCGCGCGAAAGTACCACACTTTTGTCGTTGCACGCTCTCGGCGTTAACAAATTTCAAATGCTGAATGATATGGCTTCGTCGAGAAACGACCATCGGAAAACTGTTGGTAATTAACTTCATTGGAGTGAAATCCTACGGGAACTTAGGTTGTCTATTTTATATAACGTAATGTGTCGCGCGTCATCGAAGTTCCATGGGACGCGACGTGCATGATGCATTGTATCAAATATACAAAATCTTTCGAAAGTCGATTTTTCTACGAAATGTCCGTTGCGCCGTCCATTTCCGATTTCAACTCAACTGCTCATTGGTTATGGCAGGCGCGATGGTAGTGATGGTATGCGAGAACTGGTGAACTGAAACGAATGACGTCGTCACGAGTCCAGAAAAACATTCAAAATATAGCATTCGCTCAGACCGACCATTACTTTGTTACTTTAAAACTCATTGATTCCGGTAGAAAATGTTGTGCCCATACTGCCCATCCTTTTACTCTCCTCTGTACGCGATTTTGGTAAATTTTCACTTGAGTTTCCAAAATCGTCATTCCACCAAAACGTTTCCCGTAACGTTTTCTTTTGCATACCAGCCGTGAAACTCGAAATCATAATCGACTCAGTCGGTCACTCTGCTGGCAATATTTGCCGATCGTTTGAATAGGTAGGTGCCTGCATTCCGAAAGGTTTCATCGAAACACAACGATGCGCGCATCCCTCTCTGCCCATGGGCATCGCACGCGTTCCCCAAACGACACACTTTCGTCGCCAGCGCGAAAACCAAAATAGTGTGTTATAACACGTCTTCATCAACAAAAACGGTTCTCGTCTGCCAACGTAGAATGTTCCCACGGAACAACTCTCAACAAGCACATATCACTCACCATCATGATCGATACCTTGGATATTTCCCGCGATATACGGAATAAAACGTTTTTATTGCAGCGGCAGTGGAAAGAAAGGAAATGTCGCCCAAGTGCAACACGAAAAGCGGAACGTGTATCTGAGGTGAAGGAGGGAGAATCAACAAGGAGATAGGGGAAGCAATAACGGACGATGATGTTTAGAATGGCATCGAGTCGAACTTGTAGCCGGGCTTGGCCTTACGACAAAGAACCATCTGTGGTTGCACTTTCGGGCCTGTCAAGATGTTTTCCTTGCCACCAAATCCAGCACTCGCTTTCTCATTACGAATATCCACCTGAAATGTATCCTCTCAAAAGTCATATGGACAAGTCAGAATGGTTTGTAAGGACGCTTGGCACAACAAGGCATTCTTCACTGCGATATGGAGTTCTTTTTTCTATAGTTTCTTCGCTTTGAAATCTTGATCAAAATATTTTTTGCGCAGAAAATTGCACTGAAATAGAAAATGGTGCTCTAACCTTGCCGAGGATCTGTTTACCATCAAAGTCGACGACACATGGCGAGATGATTCCTTTGGGGTAGTCGACATAGACGGGAATCCACTCCTTCTGACCGAACTGACCGCAGACCGAGTATGGAATCCATCCATAGTCGAATCCACGCACGAAATCACTCAGCTGGACTAGTACTTGCAGCGAGCCCACCTTCGTACTGTACTCGTTGTTAAACCAACCGAACGATGCTGCGATCTGCAATTGAGATGCATTCACACTCTCAGACCAGCGATGAAGAGCAACCTTCTCGTGTCTTCTGGTTCAGCTTTCAATTCTGTTATGATCGATCGACCACAACTATAAAACGACGATCCTATCCCCTCCTTTCTACGACCACCCTCTCTATTGCCTTCTTGTTGTAGCGTATGACTAGGATCATAAAAACGACAATTACCACCTCTTCGAAACCGTATAATCAAATTATGACTTCACGTGCATACCACCTAAAATGGCGGAAAATCTTCATTATGTCGCATCACCAGAACAGTCGGTCTCGATCCCTTCATTCTTTCATGGCACCTCCTCTAATATAAACATCTTGCATTGAAGCTCTGTGACCCCTAAAGTGAGTGTTTAGTGAATGTCCCGTGAAATCAGTCGCGTTCTGCTATCAGCGAAGAGAATGAAAAGATGATTATAAATTTTCCAATCTTGCAGGCTACATACTGCAACGGATTTGTGTTTATCTGGTTTATCATTTCCAATACAAGTTGTGCTGGAAATGATAAACTTGATAAAATGATAAACCAGTCTTTTTTTACAATCAACTCATTGATTTTCGATTACTCATAGAGATTTCTTTTTAAGACACTGAAAATATGTCATTGAGAGACTGAAAATTATACGGTATTATATCGATTTGACTAAAATTGCTTCTGAAATAGCTCACGCTTGCCCAGCAAGACAAGTTGATATTCGTCATGCAAATGAGGTGGGTCATTGCATAAACGACGACACAAACTTTGCAAATGAATTTATATCATATTTCGCAATCTCGGGTAAAACTTGTATCGCTGTTCAAGAAAACATAAACATAAAACACCTACACGGCCATTTTCGTTCCAAATACGGCCCATTATCGGCTCGCCCTGCTGGTACCAAAGTGCAACATACTGGTCCGGATTCTGTCCGGGAATGGTGTTCAGTGTTTTCCCGAGTGCCTTAACCAAATTCCTTGTTGGGAATGGATCGCCCATTTTTACGTCCATCCATTCGTCGATCATCACCAACGGTGGCAGAGGACCTAAACTCGTAAACGTTAACACAAAATGAAAATTTAATGTACGCGATGCGTACTGAAAAAGTCTCTGTCACAATATTTTAAATTTACGCCTGAGGCGACGGTAAACTGCTGAGCGCAAGATCGGCAAAACGATCAACGCAAACAATCGTGATAAAGCCCAAGTAGAAGGCGCATGGTACAGAAATTAATCGACAACCTGGCGGTGGTACAGGCGGTGGTGGCGGAGGTTTCGGACAGGAAGCACATTCACAGTTGGGTGGCCCACCCTTCGTGTTACGCACAATTATCCACATATCACCCAGTGGTGTACCTTGAAGGTTCTCTGCCTTACCGTCATGGGAGAACCATGCCTGGAAAGTACCAGTATTAGCACTTATCACCACGCATTGTTCTTTTGAGTCAAACATTATACATTGGAAGCTTGACGTTTAGGATGAACCGAAAGCTTCCTGGTGCTTTTGCGAATCATCTACTTGGTTGACCACAAAGCTGAACACCAGCGTCGATTCCCTGGGATCAAGTCCTCCATGGGAGGGAGATGCCCCCAGGTCAGAGTTTGACGCCAAAGATTTTGCCGCATAATCTGTGTTTCTTCAGGTACATCCCCATACCAACTTTATTTGCCTTCACAGAATGAGCACGTGAACTTACGGTTTCAGTCAAATTATCCAAGTACCCAAGCAGCGCGCCACCTGGCCGGTCCTTCCATAAGATTGGCAGCGAATCGCCGCACTTAACCATCTGTCTGATCTCTGCCTTATCAAAGCGATCTTTGTAGCGAATCCATTCGTACCAATAACCCAATGTGTTATGGTCGCCCTTATATTGCAGAATCTTAAACATTGAAATCGTTTACATTGTGCGTATAGCCCGGGACGAATTCGTGCAACCACCAAACTGGTAGTGATCTACGCGGAGCATCCAAACGCGCAATAACTCTGTGATAGGACCGCCAGACCACTAACATTTGTGGTTTGGCAGTACATCCCATATATGCTAACATATCCCATATATCCCACATACACTAACATTGGTATCCCATATATGCTTTTTACGCGCTTTCGCAAACTTTTATCTTTAAAGCGCATTTTGACAGCGCCTTGACTTAGCGTACAAGCATGTGAGCCCCTTCGATTGTCTGTCCGGTAATGCATGAACGTAACAGATACTAGAGCGCACCAGTCGAAAATTACGAAATTCGGTGGGTCTATCGGTCTCCTGTATCAAATTTCGTGCCACGATAGTTGGGCATTTAATGATGGCCAAACAATTGCCTAGACAGTTCTACAGTTGGTTAGGTGAGCTATCCGGGCGGAAACAACTTTTTCAAGTTATAAAATTTTCACAGTTGGTTCACTGCAAAAACATGATATTGACCACAAATTGTTTGAAGACAAATATTGAGGACCGGTACGCAGAATAAGAGAGCCATACCATTCTCTTACAATACATCAGAAGAAGCAATCCTCAGCCAGTTAGCTCAGTACGAAAATGCACGATTAAAACGATGGGCGATTCGGGAAAATCAGTACCTGGATTTGTCCACCCAAGTCCTTGATTCCCGTTAGCTCAGCCTTCTTGTAAGGGAAAGAGCACTCAATAACACCGCCGTTGTTCCATGCTCTCCCATGTAGCGGTTTGCCGTTCTTGTACCAAAGCGCTACATACATGTTGTTCTGTCCCAACGCCCTCACTGGATTGTCGGGAAACGGCGAACCAATCGGGCCAAACGCCCACGTATCCTCCTGCGGCGGAGGATTCGGCATCGGTGGATGAAGAAACCGCTACCGGTGGAAGCGACTCTTGAACACTGCTAAAACCGTAATGACACATTCCCACAGATGTATCTCTTTTATAGGCAAGTCATATGCAAATTTTCAATGAGAAGTTATTGTAAACAAATTTCCGCATGTGTTTATTATCGTTTCCGGTTGGCGTGGATACCGATGTGTCGTCATTGTGCACGATTTCGTTCTGCCATATTCATTCAAGCTAGGAAATATTCACATGTGAAATAATTCACTTTCGGAAATCGTTGGCGAAATCTCTCTCCTTCTTTCTTTCTTTCTTTCGCCTTCTCTCTCCCTCGTTTCTTGGCGACTGGACCAGCAACGGCAAAACTCCGAAAGTCGACTCCTGTTTTCAAGTGAATTGAGTTGAACAACTCCGCTTTTTCATAGTCTGAGTCAAAAAGTGTTGTCTTTTGTCCTTGGTTTTTTTAGTCAGAGTTATTAGCCTCAACTTCAGGCCTAATCGGAGTCGGAAGCCTTCTCTTTTACTGTAACTTACACTTGACGTTTTATTAAAATGAATAAAATACTGGAAGAATCACCTTCTACAGTTCCTCGGAAGCATGTCCCTCGATGTTCGCAAAAGCATCGTTCATTATGTTCGAGATCAGCTTGCTCTATGGGCATGGATATTTGTGTATATCAGCTATCTGTTGACTGTGCTTCAGTTGTACAGTAGTTCTCAGTGCGATCAGGCAACAAAGCGTAACTGATTGCAGACAACCTATAGGAAGAAATTTAAGGGCTTCTGACACTTTGGCTTCTCACACATTCAGGACCCCTTCGTTTGGTAAGTTTTCATCGCACTTTCCCCATGAAGATCACCGAACAATCGTGGCGCAACTTAATGAATTGTTTATGCGAACTGTAATTGTTTGATAAGTTGTGAAGATATAGCGACATATAGCTGCACTCATTATCAAATGTATAAATTTAACTTTACTAGTTAGTGTGATCCGCATAATAAACATTTCCCACGAAATCAATTCCCGCCCTTCCTTGTGGGGAAGTAAGTTGTTTGCAGCGTAAAAGGCCATCACTTCTGGGTTGGTACACATTGGTTGCTTCAACATCAATGAAGAGGCGAACATTGAAATGAGTGAAAAGTGCGAAACTTGATGGTGTGGAAATTCTTAAAATTTGTCATTTGTTAGACGAGTAACGTTGTATTAAGGAACGCAATAACTGTGATGATAATAGTCTAAAATATTGTGTGAAATATTCGTTACATTTATTTTTGTCGTAAAGTAAATCGTTCAACGTTTTACACGCATGCTTTAGCCAACGTTTTACATTCACCCGGCGATGACCGCTCAACAATGCTCTACGCTTGTCCTCGAGACATCGGACAATATCGCAAATCACTTCCTCCATCTACGAACTCACTGGCGTAGATACGATTAAGCAAGCAGTAAGTAGTAAATCAAACTTTTTAAGCTTGTTATTAGCTCTGATTATGTGCGTATGAATGAACAACAATTCAAAGACGAACTCTTAGAGTGATATACACCTTACTGTAGTGTTTTCATCTAACCGCCGGATTTGAATTGGGTTTTTGCGTTATTACAGATCGCGTTGAAGGTGCGTGCGCTTTGTTGATCGTAAATATTTTTGGTAGTTTTTTAAAATGAAGGATAGTGTAGGCTTTGTGGCATCTAGTGAGATGATTGATAGTTGTGACGGCAGCGAAACAAGGGAGACTTGTCAGCTTATCGAACTGTTCTTTGTCCGTAGAATGAAATAGTGAGGATCCTGATCAGTTTCGAATGCATTTTAGGTTGTTGTCATTTCGTGTTGACCAAAAGACTGAGG
Source organism: Toxocara canis (assembly GCA_000803305.1). Taxonomy (NCBI): domain Eukaryota; kingdom Metazoa; phylum Nematoda; class Chromadorea; order Rhabditida; family Toxocaridae; genus Toxocara; species Toxocara canis. The sequence continues at coordinate 57,222 of JPKZ01000256.1, read as the reverse complement.
ATCGGGACCCTGGTGAGACTGGAGCAGTTCATTCGGTAATGTTTTACGTGAATCGCATTAACTGCTCAAGTGTAGCAAATAGCAGCTTCAACAGTTAGCCGTATCTGCTATCTAAACGCTGTGGTGCGATAAATGTGTATTTTGGGTTGCCAAATTGCTATCCACTGGGCAAATTCGATCAGCCAGTGCAACAGTTCATGCACTTGACGTGTACGTGGATAGCTTCATTGCTGAAGCAATTCACATTCATTATACGGCAATCTGAGGTTCGAAAAACTACGGGCATGTTCGTGGCCGTTCTGCATTGGCCGTTACAATATCGTACTGAGATAGCTAGAAGTCTTGCTACAAAGTGATTTGTGATATTATTATGTGTGCATTCACATTTGTTTTTGAGAATACTTTCAGAGGCTTCTTGTTTAACAAGGAAGTGATGTGGTCTTTACACCTTAAACAAGTCTGATTTGGTTTATCTTGCAAGAGTTATTACATAAACGCCGGTTACTTTTGCGTACACTATGGCGCGACAACCAGTTCAACGACTGACGATGTAGCAACCCAAAGTGTGCGCTTACGAAACGTCGTATGAAGATACCGGGCGCAAGTTCACTAATTGACTCACCTGCGTCCGGTAGCTGTTATATCACGTGATGTTGACACTAATGCGTAAACGTTTAGGTCCAACTGGAGGTGAGCAAGGTGTGTACCCGTAAAGAACATCAAGTAAAAAGCGTTCCGCAACAATGCGGTGGTGCTGTTTCCTGTTCTGGTTCATTTATCGGTTGACGCTGTCCTGTTTGGCGCATTTCAATTGGCTGGTTGCACTCTATGTGAATTGTGCCTATTTTGTTCTATGGAAAACGTACGATCTGCTCTGGTTTTGGATGCATTTAATATTGTGTTCATGCTTTAAACCGCTCAGAAGTGAAAACTATCTGATCGTTTGGTGTAATTTAATATGGAAACGCCGAACTCGATATCCGGATAAAACCTATAAGGTTATTAGCTAATTTAACACATTTCATTCTCTATTTGAATCACTTTCACATCTGTTGCTTTTAAACTGTTGATGATAATTTCGAACGGTTTATTAGTCGTTCATTCTCCTTTCTTCGAAGGTGAGCAAATGCGTTCGCCCTCATGACTGTTTTGCCAGAAAAAAAGGAAAAAAGAGGTTAGAGAACTGCGTATCGGTGATGGGGACGAACGGTGCTTATTTCAATATTGGGAAATTCGGTACTACAGTTATGGTACAAATGCTTTGGCAGACCATAAGGATTTCAGCTAAGCTACAGCTACTATCTTTAACTTTTTCAGAAAACAGAAATTTGGAGAAGGGGTCTTCTAATCGTTTCTTTTCATATTTTTCTCTTCTTTGGACCTACAAAAGCTCTTTGTTATGTATAGCATAGAATAGCTCAATTTTTCTTTGTCGTTTACTTTCCACAGTGGATGGTCCTTTAATTCGGTGTATTGGCAAAGCTTGTCCTCTGTCACCCTCAAATGATGCAGTTATGCAAATAGAAGGCGATGACAAAAGCAGAATTTTGTCAGAAGAATGGGGCGTTATCGACAAGAAAGTCAGAAATTCCAAATAAAATGATGAACAACATATATATATATATATATGTGTGTATATATATATATATATATATATACATATATATATATATATATATATATATATATATATATATATATATACATTTGTAGGGACTCAAACTTTTGCAGACTGTTTTGCATAGTCGACGAGAGTGGGCGATCGCATCGGTCGTATCGTGCTCTCTTCCTCATGCGTACTCCGCTCACAGATTTATAGCATACTGAATGCATTGTTTTGCAATCATAGTTTATAATTTGCATCCAAGCGATAGTTTGATTCTCTCGGCTTTCAATTTTTAGGAAATATACATGTTAGAATATGGAAAGAAAAAGAACACAAAAGCGGAGCGTGAACTGGAAAGGATGAACACAGTGGAGGCAAGAGAGCGAGAGAGAGGCGAGCAGTCTTCGAGCTCCGATGATGAAGAAAATTGCTCAGAGCGTAAGACTGAGCATCATCACACTCCTCAGCAGTAAGTTTCCGTTATTTGGCTAAGTGACGATTGACGATTGCGATTGTATGTGTCGATATTTCGATATCAAATCTGCCACCGCCTGAGTGTGAAAGAGAGGAAATATAAATGGACGATCTGTGTCAATAATATTGAACAGTGGTTGTGCGCTAGCCCATATGCCACCCGACCGTTGCTCTAGACCCAGAACTAAATTTAGCGCTAAAATTAGCCTAGAGCCTGTGAAGTAAACAGGGCAGAACCTGTCCGAAAAATTCAAATATCGTATCAGTAGACATTTGGGTTACTGAATGGACTATTGTTCAAGTGCGGTATGACAAGACCGGAATCGGTGATCCATTTCTTTCATTGATTTCCACTTATTTTGTAATTATCGCTCAGTGTGCGGGAACACTGTGATAATTATTTTCATTTCCCCACTTTTTAGCATAGGTCTTAAGCGAATAAGCCATATTAATGCCACTTCGATTATATGCTTCTTAAGTGGTTATTCGAAGTTCAGTAACCCTTTCAAATATTGCACAGGTAGACGGCAGTTGTTCGTACCGTTTTTATGTTTTCAACATTGCTAAAAATACGCCTGCAGTTTGCTCATAAGATAAGCATTGTTTGTCTTACGAGCATGTTGAATTGATGAGATGATATAGCTGTGTGGCAGTAAGTAGAGGAATATCTCATTAAAAAAGTGTATGCGAATGAGCAAGATTTGTAAACACCTAAAAAACATAAGTGCGCACGAAAGTTGTGGCGAAGTTGAGATTGGACTGGCGGGTGGAACACAAGTGGAATTTTCTTAATGAACTTTGAATTTTTATGTTTTGAAGCGTTTAAAAGCATTAAAAGTCGAAAAAATATTCCATATTGAGAGTATAAATTTTTAAGCCATTTTGCCGATAGGAACGATTGTAGCTATAAATTTTCGAGGTGATGATATCACGATATGACGACGAGTTTATTGAAAAATGAATGTTGAACATTGTCGTTTTGTTGTAGAGTTTTAGAATATCTTGAGACAATAGCTATGCCAGTATTCCTTGATCAAGCAACCTAGCTTTGCTTGATTCTTCTTCACATTACATAATTCTTTGTGTTTGTTCTCTTTATCCGTGTAGTTCGATTTTCAGCTTTTTTAATCATATTGGTCATCCACTTTTTGAGCATCATCTAGTGTTTACAAATGCGCAGGATCGAAACGTTCGGGATTAGTGAGTGTGAGGAGGGTGATGCAATTGAGGAGGCAGATGCAAACGATAACGAATATTACGAGAAAAAAATTTCACCGAAAGAGATAATGGCCGAAGAGGAGAAGGAGTGCATGGAACAAGTGTTCATCGGTCATGCTGTACCTTCATACCCCGACCTGGAACAACACCGCACTGAAATAGGTATACTTTTCTTTTGTTCATTCTTTAACCGTTTACTTATGCAACTGATTTGCTCTGTTCATATCTTTTCATACTCTGCATAGATTAGATAACAGCTCCTATTTGGATGGGAGGAAAAAGGAAGGAGGAGTGGTAGATCGCAAAGCACTTTAAGGTTAAAGTTGTAGCCTAGTTACTAGAAAACTGAAAAAGCGGATGAAAATGAAAAAAGGGCAAGAAAAAAGATCGCAGGCCTATGTTGCAAGAAGTTTAGTTCACACAGGTCTCGAACAAATAGTAACAGTAAATATCATTCACCTCGACTGCGCTCCCTGCATCCCTATAGTAAATCCAAGCACCATAGCTTTGCTATGCTGTCTCGGATGCCGTTATACACCTTGCAAAAACCCTCTATCTGAGCTTGGTCATCGCTTTAATACCAAATTATTCTCCTCTTTCGCAGTCCCTAAGAAATTTAACTTTTTCTTTTTCACTTTCCAGAGCGTTGGCTGTTTAAGAGTGCTTCGAATAGAGCTGTTCTCAGCTTAGGAGGCACAGCCTTCCTTCCTCGAATTATCAAGGGATTAGCCTTCCCATCCACCCTCTTTTCTCACCCCTTTTAAATATTCCCGCTGTCCTCGAAGACATCGAATTCAGCAGAAGTTGAAAATAATCAGTTTCTCCTTCCTATATAGCTCCATCCCTCGAATACTGCCACTCCAAATAATTGCTAACGAAAGAAGCGTTGAAGGTATTTTGCAACAGCGTATTTTCGTTTGTCTCGTTTTTATCACATCATGACGAAGAATTCATTCTATGTAGTTTATAGCGCTCTTACCGGTTTATTGTAAGCAAGTCTGTATTTGGCATCAACTTTTACATTTCTCTGTTTCCTTTTCGTATTCTTTCTTTAACAGCCGCTTACCGCAAACTATTTAAATAGTTGTCGCTTTCGTTTCCTGAAATCGTTTGCATAATTATTTACGGTCCAGAATATAGTACTATGACTCTAATGCACCCTCCTCCTATCAAAATTGACTGTCCTACAGGAGCACAATCACATGGAGCAGATGACGTGGAGATTGTAATGTCAAATCGCAACAGAAATTGGACACCTCGCATCGGTCTATCCGAAATGTTCAAAACCAGGTTGGTATAGGTTCATTCTGAGTGGTTGTCATAAGTGATAATTTACATTGTAAGTGGTAAATTATAATAGCTGTCATAAGTGATGATAAAAATCAGTGATCATTCGATCAATAACGCATAAAAGGAGGGTATTACATGTGGCAACGAAACCTGACATCTGTTTGCTAGTTGATAAATTCGCAAGTTTTGCTTGTTAACTTCTTTAGCAGTTGTTTAATGGGGAAGTACTTGAACGGATACTTATGCTGCCGCGATAACGGCATTTCATGGGACAAGCCAGAAGAAGGAGTTGTCCTCACAGTTCCATTCCTGTTTTTCTCTAAGGCAGACTAAAGATACCCTAAATAAAAGCAGTTGCCTTGATCATACCCGTGTAGAGGGCAAGAGCGGTGGAAGGTGGTTCCTACATCGAACAGTTTAAGTGATCATCTGTGAAGATTTAGTGAATCAGCGGAATCCGCCTTATTTTCGTTGTATGACACGTCATCTTTGAAACAAGCCGTTAAACGGCTCACTTTCCTTCCATAAGGCAAAATGTTTCTCTCCGACTTGCGTACGATCTAAAAAGGCTATCGTTTTATTCCTGCAACCAATTATGATGGCAGTGTTGTTTGAATTTATCTTCTTTGTTATCCATATTTTACTGACTTGGCTGTTACGGCTCTGTATGTCGCGTGCAGACGGTTGTTCAGGCGTGCAGCGGCCGGCTACTTTCTTTTAAAAGATGGAAGGAGAATGGTTTTGGATGGTTTATGTAAGAAGTCATCGAAGGGCACCTGACCTGTTTGCTTTAAAGGCTGCGCAGTCCAAACGGCACTGAACCGACAGCAGAAATGATTGCCGCAAGAAATGGGAATAATTCGGATATTGGTGGTGATCATGGTGGTTCAGCGTGGCGCGGCCGAATAAATAGGCTTATACCGAGGGTATTCAGCAAAGCTCCCAGCACTACCGAAGGTTTTTGATTGCGCTTTTTATAGCACGTTTGTATTGAGCTGTTAATGCCTATTTCGACATTATTTTCATCCTATCCGAGGAACAATTTGTGATTTGACTTCAGTGTTTTTAATGGAAGTCGGTGGTGGGTAACATTAAATGGTGGCCGCTTGTTGAAATGAATGAGAAATATAGCACGCTTGACACACCATGCGTATTGCTCGAGTTCAATCCGTTCTCCGTTCGTCAGACTACTTTTTCGAAGGACGCTAGTTCATTTGAGTTAGGCATTTCTACTGTTATCTGTCTAAAACGGTCGATAAAAAGGTGTGGCCGTAGTCCTCTCATTTGAAAAATATGCTTAATTAGGCTTAAAACAGCTACGAGTTAGTTACGTTTATTAGTTTCTTACAGGCATTCATAATCCATGATGTCGAAATTTCATTATTTGTGCCTAGAGTAATTCAACGGTCGCACATTTTTCGTTCTATATTAGGCTGATCGTGATCGAAACCGACGCCTACATAATAAACGCTCATCCCGTTGGAATCATCTTTTAAAAGCAGGCGCATAGTCAGAGCGGTAAGTGAGGGGACACTTCTAGCTGAGATCAGTCATTTTCCTAGCAGAAAGGTTATCTCAACTGCGAACCTTGTTTTACCATATTCTTCTCCGAACCGGGCTGTTCTTAAAACATAGAACGTTAGAATTTGAAAAAATGCGTATGTATCTGTAAATATTGCCAGCAATAATTGTTTGTTGCATTTGGCTTATTAGGGGAAATTTCAATGCAGTAGAATAATAAACAGTGAGCATGTAATCGTGAATTCTCATGGATAATTTGAAATAATTTCTTATGTACGTTCAGATATAGGACAGATGGACGTTTTACGTCCCGACTTCACGAATCCGTATGACGTGAAGACGCACAAACAAATGGTAAAGCGAGAAAAAAGAGATCGGAAAGCGTTGACAAAACGCCTTCGCACCCGACGTCGTGCTGAATTGGCGATAATCACCAAGAGGGAAGCTAGGCAAGTCGTCTTTTCCGTATAGTGTGCATGCTTGTTTTTAAGCGTTGATTTATGCTCAAATCAATTACAGAACGACTCAGCATTTTCTGACGTTCATATTATGACGATTCGTTCGTTCTATTCTGTTTGATTAAATTTGATCTCACTAAAAAGAATTCCGATCACAATCTCATCGAGTGGCTTGGTTTCTTTCATATTGGTCCCCAGAGTGGACTAGTTTGCAGTCTTTTTTTAAAGTAAAGATTTGACCGCTAAGCGACAGTGAAGGAACAGTTTGTATAGAATATATGACGGTGCCATATTTTCTTTTAGACGTAGCTCACTCCCCTGCCCTTACAGAAAGCTGTTGAAGCGTTCTAAAAAAATTGAAGCATTACGGCTGCTGTTCAAAGAAATGTGATACTTTCAATTGTTCCTTATTTTTTTAAAAATTTTGCTTTGCATTTTGAGCTGTTTTAGAGAGGACTGTCTAAGAGACTATCTAATGTTCGTAGAGACTATGTAAGGCTATCATGCTATTATATCAGTTACTGAGCACTTGAATTTGTGCTATCATGAGTATAGCCCTAGCCATCGTTTTTAAAAGGCCTTTTCGTATAATTCAAATCTGATTGAGAGGCATAACGAAAGCGTTTATTTAAGGGCGAGAACCATCTCAAGCGCCATCGAATTATTGTTGCAACTACTGCGTATGATGACCTCATTCGCCATTCTGGTGGGCAACATTCGTAAAACGTTCATTCCGGCACAGTTCAAATGGCTTAAGCCGGGACAGCATGCTCATGACAACCCGGGTTTGCTTATGCTGTTTAGGTATGTCGTTGTGCATTTGATATATCGTGCCACAACTTAAGCAGTCAATAAAAGCATTAAAGTTCCTTTCAAACATTTGTTGGCTATTCAAACATATCGATCTTATCAGCTATATGACTCTCATAAAAGGTATATTACTATTTTTAATGAACATTTACCAAAAGCCTGCATGCATCGAAGTTGTAATCGCTTAGTGCATCATTATGTGTCGTAATGGCGCGTCCGTTCCTTATGTGCTTTTGCATCCATAACGCTATAATAGCCATTTTTCTTCCTGTTCTTCTGAAGGTTACTATTTTATACTGTTTCCTAACAGGTTGGTTGCAACGTTTGGTACTGTTATGGCATACCACGCTCTCAAAAAAGCTTTATGAAGCTGTTCTCCCATCAAAAATAAGATAGGGGATCAGCTTCATAAACTGATCTCCTATCCTTAAGTCCATTAAAGTACTGAAACAAAGCGAGAGGAGGAATCGTGCAATCGGTCGACCCGCACTCTTCAACTATGTTATAGCCCATCGGCCCTTCAGCGTTACGCATTCACGTGCTTCCGGGCAATTGTCAAACGTTTTTTTTTTGGACTAGTTGGCATGTTTCAGATGGACTGTAGCAGCGTTATATCGGCGCTTTCGTGAATGGCACTTTTGGCGACATAACAAAGTTTCCGTCAACTGTATTTTGGATGTTTATTTTGGACGTTTCTGAGAAGAGATCAGAGCGGAAATGTTTTTTGAACGGCATCATCGTGAATGCTGAAAGTGATGTGTTCCATGCACTGATTGATGTTATGATAGGCCCTTCTGAAAACAACGTTGGCTGTTTTCGCGAATGCTTCTTACTGCCATCCTATACAGGTAAATGTGCCTGTTCTAAGACAATGTTCTTAGATTTTCTATAGAGCTGCATCTATCTGATTACGCTCGGTAATTCTTTCAAGAACTGGAACGCATGCTAAAAACCGAATGGAAAGGGTTCTTATATCGGGAAAGATGAACTATAATGACTGGCAAGATGAGTGTGGAGGAGAAATGAGCGATGATGAAACGCTTGTTTATTTTTGTTTACTAAATTTATTTCGAAGCATTTACAATTTATTTCGAATTTGTTCCTAGCTAAGCGCACTGATGAGTAGTTTTTTCATGCGATTTGGATTCATGAGACGCCAGCATGTGTTTAGATTATCGTTTAGATCTTTTTTTTTAGATCTCTTAGGAGTTTCGATCCCCTTGTTTTTTCCCCATTTTTCATATCTCAGTCAGTTGCGGTCTTCATTCACTTAAGTTCACTCATTTCGTCAGTTTTTTTAATATGTAATTCTGCTTTTTTATTTCAACATAACTACACCACAGTTCTAACTGTGATTAATCATCAGCTATCCGTTTAATTTGTTCATCTGTCAATTCAATTTCATCCATTATCTTTTCTATTCTTCTTTTTGCTACTCCAAACATTCATATTTCTTAGAAAAGAATCGCATTCCGGCATTCTGTGTTTCTTTAGAAGCGTTTTTGAACACCATGAAAAACTCTGCATCCAACCTTAATCCTTTGTTCCTTTTCGTTTTCACGTTTCTATCGACCAAGATTGATTATTTTAGATACCTAGGATGTTTCTCTGAGATAGAACAGTTCATCGATCATTTTTTGCTCATTTGACGAATTCCAAGCATGCAGTCTGTTCACATAGTTTGAAATTTCTTCATATCTGTCTCTGTAGCTGCGCAACGACCAAGTAATTATAAGTTCCTAAACGTTCTACCGTCTTTCAACCGTTAATTAGAAGTTCCTAAACGTTCTACCGTCTTTCAACCGTTAATTAGAAGTTCCTAAACGTTCTTCCGTCTTCCAACCGTTAATTAGAAGTTCCTAAACGTTCTTCCGTCTTTCAACCGTTTCTTAGCGAGGCTACGTTTGCATTAGAACCATACGAGCATATTTGCATACTATTGTAGTTATTTGTGCATGTAGCTTTGCTGCGTGAAGAGAGAAGTCGATTTGCGGATGGAAATCGTGAGTACTAATCGGGTGCAGATGTTGTGCATTGTATATATGTCATACATTTCGATACCTTATGCTGCTGTCGGTGCCATGTTACTCTCGGTTACTTTTACTCTTGTTCGTTTATGGTACCGTCAGTTGTTTGTGCTAGTCTTTGTTGATCACGCTACCATCTGTCACTTACAGTACTATCATTCGCTTATGTTAGCTTCACTTTTTTTTTTGAATGAGCTATTCAGACGGTTTCAGTATAAAGAGAAAGTTCATTTCAATTTGTTCTTGATTTTAAGTGTATTGCATTTCTGCGTTAATTTTCTAAGTGTACAATCTTCATGAGATTATACAGCCGTTTGTTCAAGCTTACTATATTACCAGATTTGTTTTCTTTCAGATGTACTGTATTTTTGGACGTTTTGCTATTTTGGACGAACGTCATCTGGGCCTATTGTTTGCAATGGCATTTGTGCTGTCGCCTCGGCTTGATTAAATTCTGGATATGGACCCTGATATTAATAACGGTCGGTGGGTTGGTTATGCTTTTTCCGATGTCTTATGTTCAAAAGAATCTCGATATCAGTTGGTGCCGTTTTATGCCGAATTCATCACTCGCTAAATATCAACCCAATTGGTAGTAATTTAATTTTTCTTTTCACTTTAATCTGAAGTGAAAAATATGAAAACCGTTTTAAGAATTTCTACTTAAAAATTCATCAATTTTTTATTTTTATTTTGAAGGTCCTCATTGAGAGTTCTATTTTTATTTTAATGGCACTGTAAATTGTAGTAAAAAAAAACTTGAACTTAAGTTCTTGGTGTATGTCTTTGTTCAGTTTAGTGAACAACTTTCGAACAGCCCAATAATGAACAAACTGGAAGAAATTTCCAATAGTCGACACGAGAAATCGAATGCGACGATCACAACGGCATAAGATATCGAATAGGAATTGATCGCGATTTTTTGAAAATAATTTTTTTTTTTGAGTAGAAAAATTCAAACTTTTTAATTGGTGTCTAACGAGTGACGATTGCATGCTTTGTATTATGTTTTGATGTATATCTCATGCAACTTATTTAGAGTTTTGATTTCACTTCTCAATATGAGAGTCTTTTTAAATCACTTTTATAAATTCGATGATTGATTCTTTTTCGTTTTCTTTCCATTTTTGGCCATATTTTATAGTACGTTGTGGTTTTTTGGCATATGGTTGCACGCAGAAAAGCAGTAAGCTGGTATTGAGAAGTTTAGGGTTCAAATTTTCTCTTCGATTAGTGCATTTATTTTTTTGCTTTGTCTGGCTGTGAGAATTGTTTCAGCTAAGTGATTTGCTTGTTAGTTTTTATTTCTGGATTCCGCGTTTTGAGTAAAAAATGGAACTTTTTTGTTTTCCTGAACGGTGAGAGTGAAGGAAATGTTTGTCATAAATAAACAACTAGCAGCAATTTGCATTTTCTGATTGACGTTTTCCAGAAGCTAAGCCATTTCAAGTTAGCTGACTTTTTCTAAGTGTGCGGGATTCTGAAATTTCATCTAGGAATATTACTGCTTTAGAAACGAATGCCGATCGTATATCGGCCGTTATTGTTTAGAGCTATGAGTGACTGGTTGTCTCTAGTCCTAAATTGTTAGTTAAGTTCGCTTAGCAGAGGTACCTTGCGAATAAAAAAGCGTGAAATTATGTAGATGCTCAAACGATAGGAGGAGTATATGCCTCGTGAAAACAGTGGGCGGAGTATATGCCGATAAAAACAGTAGGAGGACGACTGTGCTGTTGATGTCAAATATAGGTATGTTTTGGGTAGTCGGCAGATGAATAGGCGCAGTCTCGGGTTGAATAGGTGAAAATAATGGCCGAAATTCGTTTTGAAGTTAAAATGGCTTATGGCTAACTTAATAGTTGTTTCGTTAATTGTTGTGGAAGATTGTTCGTTGTAGTATTTTAATTATTTAATAAATGCCAGTGTTTGATGCTGTAGATGAATCGATTTCGAAGTCTCACTGAATCGTTTTGCGGGTTTGCGGGTTCATGCTTCGGGTTTTCACGTTTCAAAAATATTGTTTCAGATTTGTTTTGAAAGATCCTTGTTTTTAAAGTTTTTAAAACTCCATAAAGTTTTTAAAATTTGATTTCTTTCTTTGTCATTTGTAGGGCTGTCGAAAGAGTATCTCATTGAAATCTCTGAAAGTTTATTTATGGAAATGAGTACAAAAAACTTTTCTGAGATGTGAACGGAGGCAGAATTTGCGACTTTGAACGTAATCCTTTTGAAAGAGTGGAAAAAGACAGGAGCGGAACATCTAAATCCGAAGAAATGTTCATCAGCTTCTATCTCCTCACTCGTTGGCTTTTATTGTTCGTTAAATAGCAGCGTGTTCCGTAGTCTGCTAGACTCGCATGTTTTTAGCTTGCTTTCAAAGATCTGATGCTTTTCACAATGCATAAGTATGTGAACGGTTTTATGATATTACCCCGTTCATTTTCTGATTTTAATGAGAAGATAGGTGACGCCATATCTATGAACTATGTGCGCAGATGGTCATAGGTATGCTGAAGAGGACAAAGGCCAATTTTTTTAAAGGGGTTGGTATGTGTTTGGTACTTTTCAATGTGATATGTTGTTGATGATTTTCGTACTGTTTTTGTACGATGGGCAAAAATGGTGAACGCCTAGGTAAACTTATTGAATGAATGCGATGAGAAGTATGGAAAACTTTTATCTGAGACGAGCGGGGAAGATGCTAGGGATGTGGTTTTATGTTTTACTTGTCGATCTTTTGTTGTTTTTATGAACTGCTGCTCCATCAGCACTCTCTCAACGTGGCTTATAAATCAATGTTCACTCGCTGTTGAGCCTGCCGCTATTTTATTGTCTCTTATGACACAAATGATTTTTTCTGTTTTTTTAAAAATAATTTTTAACGTTTGTTGTTCACGTTGAATTATTCTGCGACTGTATTGATTTGTTAAATTTTTATCGTATTTTTACTTTCAATCCTTCGAACTACATGTACCAAAATACATCATTTCTGTGAAACATGGATAATTTTGTTATCCATATCAGTGTTCGTTTCGGGAGCAGTAATTACATGTCGCAGTTCGGCGATATATGTCGAGTTGGGAGTCACAACTAAGGCGAAGGAAAATGAAAACAAAAAAGAAATCCACTTGTACAAAAAGGAGGAAGAGAAGAGAAAAAAATGAGGACATAGATGAGTGCAGCAGAAAGTTGAGGTTGCGACCAAGTCTAGAAATTGGTAGCTGATAAGGTTATATATGAAAAGATCAATGATCATTTTATAGCATATTGTAGCTAACAATTAATGCACCACTTAAGTATCATTTAAAGGATATGGTTTGCGTGTAGAGTTTTTTTTTTCGAAGAAGGAAATGATTAGAGTTCACTTGAGTTTACATGATCGCGCCGACCCGAATGACCACTATCTCAGTTCATTCTCTCTCTCTCTCTTGCTCATAGAAGTGAAAGTATCAGCGCAATTTTCATAGGTGTTTTTTTTCCCGTGTATACTGGCAAATCACACAAAGAATAATATGCGCGTAGGATAGTGCAAGTATAGAGGTGGTATTTCGGTTTTACCGCTATGATCAACTTTCAGTGAATGTTGGGGCTTGTCCCCTATCCCTCTCCCCCCTCCTTCCTTCTCACCCGACCATTCCACGGCCACTGCTTAAAAACCAATCGCGCATCTCGTTTGATCGTTGCAATGGAGCTTGATATCGTCATGTTTTTTTTGTTGGTATAATTCACTAACTTACATGTTACGAGGCAAAAAATAAATAAATAAATCAATGAAACACGTTTGTATGCAGCAGAAAACGGCCACTTCAGTTGCTGTCGTTCACTGTTGGTGTATTTGGAGAAAGCTCAAATAAGGCGAATTTGCTAAAAATGCTGAGATGTTCAAGAATTCGCGTAATTTGTCTTTGGAGCTCTTCATCTATCGAAAGAGTTGTAGCCCACCAACGTTTCAGGACTGTTCGTGCAGTTCTCCTGAAATGTATATGATTTCAGATTGGTAAGCTTATAGAAAGATGTGATTGATATTGCTGAATGTAGCATGCGGTAGCGGTAGTCTATGGCATGTTTTGCGCTTCTAATTTTGATTTCGGGCGATCCTTCATAAGGCTGCACATCGCTCGCGTGACGCTGTGGCTGTGAGGTAAGGCGAGTAGCTGTGGTGATAAAACTTCAGATAGCTCATTTCAAAGAAGACTCTGATGCCGAGAATTGTTTCGGTATATAGGCAGCTTACATAGACAGTAGTAAATCAGACAGGAGGATAATCACCTTACATAGCGCGTACTTACGGCGAGTTTCGCCTTACCTCACAACAAGGTTTGCACAACAAGATATTGTACGATGCACAGAGTTTCTTGTTTATCAGTTTTAGTTGAGTGTGCTAATGGGAACCTTCGAATGGCTGAGAAATACGTGCGGCATAGCATCATTTGGGGATGAAGATAAGAGCTTTTCCATATTATCTGTTGACCTGGATTGTCTCTTAATTGCTCTGATTGGATGGTCTTCTGAAATTACAAGAAAATATGATTCTTCAGAATACGGTGTAGAGTTTTTTCCACACTAGCATAGTCTGAAGGTGGGTTTGGACTTGCGAGCCCTTGGGAGACGGGGAAAAGTTGAATAGTTTCGGGATCGCATGCGTCAAGAACCTTAAATCTCTGGAGCCTTAGGTAGGAGGAGTGTGCCTTATGAGGTTGGGGTCCTACAGTTTCGTGAGCGAGAGACGCTGAGTGGAAATTTGCATGGGAACCGTCAAATGCCTGGCTTCTCTACATTTAAATAGTGAGTATTGGAGGTAGCAGATCAAACTGTTTGACCTGAGAAACGCCAAATCTTAAGGGTCTCCGAACTTAGGGCTCGAGGGTTCGCATAATTCGGAGCTCTGGGCTAGATAACGACAGCGCACATAACACCACATCACGACGAAAACATGCAACGAGATGTGCTGATTCAAATTCGTTTACGTCAAGTCATCCATTTTCTATGGGGTTGATTTATGGGATGGGGTTGAGTAGGTGTTCATCTTACTGTATAATGGGGTTGCAGATGAAAAAAATAAATGCGAACTTTCCTAGTTTTCTTCTTGTTTTGAAAAACGGGCGTCCAGCGAGGTGATAACAGCATATACACTATAGGGTTTAAAGGTTAACTGAGAGGCCCAACTTTCTATCTCTGAAAGGTCATAAGCGTACGCTTTTGCACGAAACATGTGCAGTTAGATAGAATTGAAGTGCCAGTCGGTCAGATAGTTGCGATGATTTTGCATTTGAATTCAAAGAGTTCATTTGTTAACTGCATGATCTATAGGGATAAATTGGGCATATGCTGGTGCAATGGAAATGCTTGACACACCACACTAAAAACGGTTACTGAATTACTGTTTAGCTGTCCCGGCGTTCTCCTGCTTATTCATGAATACTCCATAGGGTTCGACTGTTTTCCGAGTGTGAAACTGATATGACGCTCTTTGGATATGCGGAAGCAACGGACGTAACATTAGACTGGCTTGTATCCTTCAAAATGGCCGATTGATCAATAAACACTTTTGAGGTTTGTAGTTCTTAAGTCGTATAAAAATAAAGGAAGTTGTATTTGCTACGGCAACATTAGTCTGATAAAGCCACAGAGAATATGCCTATGTTTAGTTATAATGCTTGAAAGCAGTGGCATGAACTGCAGCTCTTAAGTGAGAAGAGATGAGAGTAGAAACTGGTTCCTCAGTGGTGAATTTTTCAAATGCTCCATCTAAATCCAATCCACTGTTTGAAATCGGACATTCACTTTTAAGCTAACATTCAATCTATGCGACCAGCATCGTAGAGAGTGGGTGGGGGGGGGATGGCGGGGGGAGGAAATAGGGAGAGGAAAGCGTGAAGGGGAGGCAATAAAAATCATAACTTTCGTTCGCGAAATGGGAAATAATCAAAAATTTGGGAACCTGATCCAGTGAAATGAGTTCAGAAAAATCTTTGGCGGTAAGTAAGCTTACTTTCATGAGATGAGCGAAGACATCCAACGAGAAAAATGAAGCTGTGGCAGTTCTCAGTAATAGTTTTTCATTCGTGTTAGCCAAATCTGATGACAAGTCATCCACATATGCTCATTCTCGCTATTTAGCCCGTTTTCAGTGCCTTTTTGACTCTTCCAAGCGGAAAAATTCCCCTACCTTATAACGCATTTCTAGATGCAGCTAATTTATACAACAAAAACTTCCCATCATTATGTAAAGCACCTGAAAAACATTGTTCGATATAAGTCGTGAATTTACATATGGAAGTGTGCTAAGCACAGCTTAAAACTGCTCCGTTCAAATATAGCCCTCCGCAGGAACACTAGCTCTCGACATACTGCATGATGGGAGGTGATAAACAATTTCACTTTGATATGATTGTTAATAAATGGGGACGGAATTTATTCATTTATTTCAGTAATGGATTGTAATGGAATTCTGAACTAAACGCTGATCGGCGATCATTGAGTTCAGCTGTCTCGATTTATGCAGGCAGAAACTATTTGCTCCATATTGGGAATGCGCAACAAAGAAGCATGGAAAACGCATGCATTGATAACGGATCGAGGCATTTGATTGATAAAAGTGGATTTGCAACAAGTAATCATCAACGTTGATCGTCAAGAGCAATAGAGGTCAATTTTTGGCGTGCAAAATTAAAAAAAAATCGTTTACAATATCCATCACAAGACAGTTTCGTAATTAATCTAATTAAATTAATAGTTAAATTATTTTCTTAAAAAATTATGTCGATGAATTATGGCTATGAAAAGTAGGTTCGTGAATTATGGCTTATGGCTATGTTTAAAAAAAATGAATTATGGCTATGTTAAAATTAATTTCAGAATTTGTGCGTTGAAACGGAAAGCAAGCACGCTTAATGATGGCCCACTGAACGATGAAGTCTTTGCGCATATATTTGGACGCCAATATGATTCGGTAGTGTTACGAGCAGGTCAGCGATATTAATCGCTCATAAAATAAGTCACCACTTCGGTACCGTTTTCTATGCGCTCGCTGTTTCACTCTACGCTCCAAAATGTCGCTATATATAATAGACTATATATGTTCCTATGTGTAGCTTATTAATCGTCACACCTCACAGACATGGAACAATTGATAGGACTGATTATGTACACTAATATGCGGTACAACAACTGTTGGAGCGTATACGGTGATGGTTTGTTGACAGCTTTCCAGTAACGATAACACTACTAAATAACAAAATAATACCTATGTGTAAGGCGTCACTGTAAAAATTGTGAATTTTCTTAAATAAGAGTCGAGCAACATCAGGCTTTCGCAAATGAATTTGATGATCACTACCGCCTCAACATTTCCCGGTATGATTCAAATCGAATGATTGCCAAACAATCAAAAAGAAAGATGGCGCTTTTTCAATGCAAAAATCTTTTGCTTGAATGCCGCTGTTATGAACTTTGCGATCTCAATCGGTCATGACGATAGAATATGGCAGTTGCAGGATCGTAGCTGTAAGAAGTATGAAGTTATATAATGGGCATAATTGCACTGACTCGGTATCCCTTATCAATTTTTGGATAAGGTGGCCCGGTACTGATGTCAAGTTGTTCGTCCAGACCGTGTAGACCGATGAAGAGTTTGTAGAGCCAAGCACCGACCACAGCTCCTATTGTCGGTCCCACAATAGGAATCCAGAAGTAGTAATTGTATGCTCTGGAAACAGCAGTTACAAGTCAATCTTCAGAAGTTAGAATCGGAATTCCAAATGTTCAGAGCGCTTGGCTCTTACGACAAGCAGTATGATGTGACATTCTGCCGCCCATCACGCGTTGCAGTTGGCAAACTTTTATTAGTTCACAATGAGGACTCGCCGCAACGGGTGAAGTAAAAACCAGTAAATGTTGTGCTAAGCGAAACACCGGAAACCGAAATCTGTCAGCTGGCATGCGGATTCTACTTAACGTATTTAACATGACGGAGCCATAACCAGAACTTGAAAACAGCTTGCAAATGTAAATTTGCAAAAGTGCACGGATATCAAACATGCTGCTGGGAACTACAAGTATAATCCTTCGCAGTACGTTTACTTTTGTTGGTGTGAGGGCTTAACATATCTGACTTACATCAACGTTTAGACAGGGTGAATATGACTTACGAGAATACGCTCCACCCATAACCAACGCAGAGAAGGAAAAGACGCGGTCCAAGATCACGAGCAGGGTTGATAGCGAACCCTCCGTTAGATCCGTAAGTCATCGCAATCATCGTCATCACCATACCAGCCAAAACTGGTTGCATTGGATTCGGTATGTTTTGACGACGATCGGTGATTAGGCAGACCATTCCGGATAGAATTGCCGTTCCGATTATCTTAAAACCGCCCACAGTACTTCGTTTAATGCTTATTCGATGATTGTGACGTCTGAGAAAAAATGAATGGAAGAAAATACCTTCGGGGAGCACTTCTAATTTGAATATCAAGCTCATCGCAAGTGCTGCACAGAAAACAAGGTTGTTGTTTTCACACTATCTTTCCTGTTACATTTTTTTTTGCAAACTCAACTGTTAGGACACGACGATCGGTGATTAGGCAGACCATTCCGGATAGAATTGCCGTTCCGATTATCTTAAAACCGCCCACAGGACTTCGTTTAATGCTTATTCGATGATTGTGACGTCTGAGAAAAAATGAATGGAAGAAAATACCTTCGGGGAGCACTTCTCATTTGAATATCAAGCTCATCGCAAGTGCTGCACAGAAAACAAGGTTGTTGTTTTCACACTATCTTTCCTGTTACATTTTTTTTTTTGCAAACTCAACTGTTAGGACTGCAATTTCAGTTTGAAGTCCTTCATCTCTTCAATTGTCCAAAGCTACAGTGTCAACCTAGCGGTATTTTCAAAAAGATATAGCTGTAGTAATTTACTTATCCGTTGGGCCAGTTTTTCGAAACTGGAGCTGTCCTCTATGCTGCGATCGGACTGATCAGACTGACTGTTTACAGTAACTCCAAATTCGTCATATGCAAAGAGGCATATGCAAAATAAATCAGTAAAAAGCAATGTAAATGAACGGATTAACTTATTGTTATACCTGGTCGAAAAGGCTTCCGACGAGTGTCATTTGTGGTGCGGGATATGTCGCGAAGAGACCCGCCGTTGCGTTGGCGCCGGCAACGGCGCGAATTCCATGATCGTAATTTGAGATATCATCTGCAATGGTTATCGAAATTTAATATTCACACTTTGAAAGATCACATAATTCGTAACAAAAACAAAAACTTATTTTTGCCTAAGAAAACAGACTTCCTCGATTTTGATGTGTGAGTGGAACTAGAAGAATATATATATATATATATAGCGAATTGTTTCGAAAGGAGCTCAATGCTAGTTCTTCTTCTGCTCGCCTTAAATTAATGACTTCATGATCTTAGATAACTAGTTGGCGTTATAATCCACATCACAGTTAATAAGTATATTGATTCGTTGAACGACTGAAGTCAAGTCATCAACGCACAAAAGGGCGAATATGCAATACGAAAATTGAAGCAAGTAGAGAAAAATGCTTTTATACAAAGACATCAAAGACCCGATGACGCATAGCTTACACGATTTGAGTGTTTGTGTTGCCTTTTTTGGTGCAATGCAAAAATCAAGGTTCGCTAGAAAACGAATAAAATAATGCTTATTAATTAAACAATTTCAATGAGAAGTTTCTCATTGGATGCATCTACGTAAACAAAGACGAGACCCATTTCCCAAGACAGCTGTTCAGGAGGTTGGCATCTAGTAGAATATGAATCGAAGCACCTCGTAGTTTGCTCGACGTTGATAAATTTCTGGCGGCCGAACGGGTCTGTAATTCGCCGGTCATGAATAACGTCTAGACCCGCTTGCCGCATGTTGAAAAAACTCATAAGATTTTCGCAAAGTAACTTTGCTGTACCGTTTGCAAGCAACATTGAAGATTTTTAGCTTTATGTGATGCATGTTTGGGGTAGCGTTGCGATTGTTCCTTTTCGAGGGTCGGCCTAGATAGAATTTCTAGTTCCATCTTATTTCTCCGATGAAATTATTTCTTCAACGTCATCTGCAGTGCGTTTCCTAACATGAAGTTTTGTTGAGGAAGCAAAGTGGTGTCGATAAGATGTTTACCTTCGGTATGTTCAAAGGGTATGAAAGTATTAGAAGAGGGGAAGGGGTAGGCGATTTGCCGGGGAAAACGACTCTATGCTTAGCACAACACACTAACATGGACACGACTCAGCACATCAATGGGATTGCTGAATAGAGCAGGAACAAACATAAATCCTGTGCATGAAAATATTTGAAATAATGAAAACTTATCAAACTGACCATAATGGCCAACAAAAGTAATTGCCGCACCGCAGAAAGCACCAATTATTTGCACAGCCGAATAAAGCAGAACACGAATGAAGCTCAAATTACCGAGGATGAAAGAAGTCAACGATATGGCTGGATTCAGATGGCCTCCTAAAAACAACGATATTCCAAAGGTGATCGACATATCCTCCTTAACATTTCTCTTTGTGCATTTAGTAAGGTCAACCTACTTTAGCTTCTTGATACTCACTAAACAAGCTAACAGCAAATGTAAGCATCGTTGAAAATGCTAGCAAACTGGTCTGTATTTTTCGTTACGTTTCTTATCCGACGTCGAGAAGCCAAAATTATCCAAAGTGAGGAGGCTAAGATATAAATTCTTTCAGGAATGTCTGTTATGCGTGTGTTGTCTTGTTATATATCGGTCTAGGAAATCAAATGGAAAATTGAACTGGGCTAAATTAGTGTAGAGAAAATAGTACAGTATGTCTATAATATATAGACGTGTACAGAGGCGAGCACCTCTAGAGTTGTTCGTTTTCTCCAATAACCAGAAGTCTGCAGTACCGTATTTTGAATTTTTAGTGCACACATGGAACGTGCATAAAATATTGAGCTAGATTTGTCGAAATTTTCATGCTGAGTCACCTGAAGCATTAGCGGCAAGGAAAACAGCAAAAGCAAATCCGATTCCCCACGCGATATGCGCACTCGTCACATTTCCACCTCCCAAAACACACTGTACGTTTGCGGCAGTACCAATCAACTGTAATCATTGCACGCTAGAAATTTCTACAGTAATCGGAGCAAATCAAAAAGGCTTATCAGTTTAAAAACTAATTATCTCCGTAAAATGATGATCGAAAGAAAATTTCGTGTTTTTCTTTTTGGCAAAAGTTTTCCATCTTTGGGTTAGTTATCTTGGCCTTCTTCATCGATTGCAAAAACCGCAAAATCTATTTTGTAAGTAAAAGATTTATACATTTCAAAACAAAAACTCATAAAATATGCGCCTAGCAAAAAAAATAAAGGAGAGAGTTTCGTGTTTCGTTGCACATTTCGCGATGATAAGCGAGTCAGAGCGAGAGGAAATACGGACAAAATTAACGGTTATGTTTTTCGCGTTGATTTCAATTCGATTTCCATTTGGACGGACATTTGACATTAAATTTGGCAGTAAATTTTTTCGTTAATATGATTTTTCTGGATATGCTATCTTCAAGTCGTAGCAATTGTCCGTGGAGTGCGAAGAGTTTATTTTTTATGGCGATTCAAGGAAATTAAGGCGAGAGAGAGTAGGGAATATCGATAAACAAGCTAGACGTCATCCATCCATCCCATGTCCATCCTATCGATCAAATCAATAATGGGAGGATCAAAAAATGGCCGCATTTTTCCCTAACAAGTTAGCGATATTGATCCGTCGCAAATCGGCAACCGATATTGACGAATCACGTTAGCAGATGTGAATTTGGATTGGGGTGTGGGGGTGGAGGGGGGGGGGAGGTGAGAGGAAATTAACATATGAATTGCGTAAGTATCTTCAGGGCTAATTGAAAGTCGAATTTTGTCGAAAACGAAAACGATTTCAACTCACTTACAAGTAAAAAGAAAGTGCCAATAAACTCAGCGAGCAATTCACGAACAATAGCGCTATCCGTACGAAGACGACATGATATACTATCGCGAAGATTGTCCATTCGTCTGAAACTTAATGCACAAGCATTTCATCGAATTATGGTTCTCGAAAATGTTTTCTACAAAGATTCAAATTGCAAATGTTTATCCATCAGAGTCACAATGATCATAGAACAAACATTAAGCATCACAAGTAAACTTGAAAGTATGAAGAAAATTCGATTGAAATCGGGTTTCCGCGAGGATTGTTTGTAGAGATTAAATTGGGATATTAGATGCTCATTAGGTGAGGCAAATACCTCGTGCTTAACACTCAAACTTCACGCTTTTATTCTTTAGCACACTGCATGAATCCAGTGGTAGACATGTTGTCGAATGAATAACTTTGAAGGGGCAATCATTGTGGAGCAGTTGTTCTTCGTATATATATATATGTATATATATATATATATATACATATACGAAGTATATATATATATTCTTCCTATCCGGTAAAATAATTAAATGTATATGTATAGACACTTATTTATGTATTTAATTTACTCACTCAGCTGTACATGGATCATTTTAAGTGTTTAAGAAATAGAGGAGAAACTAACTGTAAAATATGACATTGGTGCGATATCGAAAGTCATAACGAAAAGTAAATTCGTCTAACTTCAAAAAGTTAATCAAATTTCAAATTTCATGACTTTAAAATAAAATATATAGATTTGCCGAAGTGGAAGAAAACGAACGCTAAAAATTTGAAGAGAATAAAATTAACTCTTAAAGATTTTTCAGCTAAGAAGGCACAGCTCACGTTACTCTCCTGTGATCGTTGATGATAATTTGTTGTGCAGGTGCCATAGAGGTTTTCATAAAAGGGGTTGGTTGACTTTAGCGTAACTGAGACAGACGTACGGCCTCTTATCGTGAAGAATACAAAATATAATGAAAGTTGACTGAATGTTATAAAAAAAGAGAACGAAGCATTAGGGAACCTTTTTTCTTTCTTTTTTTTATTTTTAAATAAACGCTTCTGTATATATAATTGAAAACACTTTGGCGTGCATTGCGAATTAGATTGCCAATTTTATAGCTTTCTATCTGTAATAGACAAATGTGTATTGCTGGCATCGTTTTGCAACCGTTTTCGACTTATTTCACGATATGGATCAGCAACGAAGAGAATAGTTTAGCTAAGCCAGTTTCCGTACGACAAATATTTCTCTGCGCTCAAAACTTTAATAAAAATGCCTAAAGAAAAAAAGAAACATAATTCTTCGAAGGATCAACAGGCCATACAAAAATCATATGTCCTCTTCTTGATTAACGTCAAGAAAATGGGAGAAATTTGAAAGTAACATCATTTCCTTGTAAAGTAAGAAAGAATTCGCATTCTTGATGTCTGTTCACATAGTGTTAATGATATGTTTCATTACTTGTTACAGTTTTCCTTTCTTTTTGCATTGCCAAACATCAGCTAAAATTTATAGATAATGTCCGATTTGTTATCGAGTCAACTTTTAAGGAAATCAAAAACGATACAAGAGAGTATTAACTTAAATTCATCTTTATTTAGCTCAAGAAGAATTTCAGTTTAATTACTATTTAATTATTTGTTCAGTTTAATTACTGGTTGAGCACAGGTAACTCAGCCACTTAACTTTAAATTTAACAAGCCTATTTAAATTTAACATTCTATTTAACTCACCGTAAAGGTCATCTTCACATTATTTTGCCATAGATATGTCAATGTTGCCATGTGATATTTATTTAAACAGAAAAATTACGCCATACTTGTTTAAAATAAAGCCGATTGGCCTAGTGATTCTGCTTCAACACTCTCGACTTATACCAGATGGTTCATCTCGTGGATACATTCAGATGATTTAAAAATGTACCTCTGACAGCCCATCTAGCGGGTAGCACTTAATAATTAACTACAACAGCCAAAGAGCTAGCTGTTGCTCGGCGTACGATTGCCTCAGGTAAAATCGAGACATCGCACTGAAGGCCCAAGCGATAAGAATAAGAATAAGATTTGAAAATGAGGTTTACTAACGTTTCGGACTATAATGATATGTCCGTATCAACCAAGCGATCATAACAATATGTATTTCAAATAATCGCTAAGCTAGAAAAATATCAAAATAAGTATTTTCGGTATCGGAGAAAACGAAATGAAATTTTGTCGCCTTAAATACCTCAACATTGAGAGGCTTATAGATGAAGCTGATAGATATGCTATGATAAGCGTTGAACAATCTTTCGCGTTGATTTCTCAATTGTCGGAGGAAAATTTATCGAAACTTCACCAAAGAGGAAGCTAAACATAAATCTTTCTAAGATTAAGAAAATTTTATTAGAATACAAGTAATATGAATCAGGGCTTATAAAGTAAGGAAACGAGGAATAGTGAGTGAATTGCACGTAGCACTCTTTTAGAAGGTTTATTTCAATGAGAAGCTAAATCGTGAGAAAAATCGTGAACAAACAAACGCATTTTGTTTGATATTTACTAATTTTTTTTTCTTAGCCGGTTTCATCACATCGTTTCAATTGTGTGAAATTGAAATCGGTGAAATTTTTCTTTTAAATCGATAAAAGAATTCGAAATGTAATTCCCACAAATACAATGCTGTCGAATATCTTGCAAAACCCGACCCATATACTAGCAGTATCCTGAAAAAGTCATCACTGTTGCATGTTTGAGATATTTCATAAAACTTCAATGAAAACTTTTTCAGCTCGAATTTTTAAATGAAAAACGAAC
This sequence comes from Toxocara canis, assembly GCA_000803305.1. Lineage (NCBI taxonomy): Eukaryota > Metazoa > Nematoda > Chromadorea > Rhabditida > Toxocaridae > Toxocara > Toxocara canis. Next base: position 33,083 of record JPKZ01000256.1, on the reverse strand, counting down.
AAAAGTTCATAGAAAGTGATACATTAGAAAAACTGTAGCCGAAAGAATTAGATTTATTCCAGTTTGTGAATTTAAAATTCATCTAAATGTTCCTTTCTTATATCTCAGTCACCACCTGTCTGGGAACCTTTCGTAAACTTCATATACTATATCCATAGTTCACGTCGAAGTACATACGACAGACAAGTAAGACTATGGATTTCAAGCTGTACGTCATTGAAATTAAGTAAGAGATAACCCAATTACTTCAGCCTCTTCCGTTTCTATCCAACGGCTACTAGAAACCAATTACTCGAACTAGATATGAACCATTGATCCCTATTCTACCATAGTGCTCTTCACACTACGCAATCGAAAGAGCATTCATTCATTCAACACTTCTTTTTGAAGTTATTGACAAAGCGGTTTCCTTAAGTGCAGGGGAGCAAAAAAGCACTATGGAATATGAAGTAACCAATCTCAGCAATCAAAATAGAAAACAGTTGTTCAAAACGGTCTTTCTAGTTTATGAAAACTTGAAAAATTTTCTATCATTTGAGATGATAATTTTTTCAATGATAATGTGATTAATAATACGACAATTAATGAAAAATCATGATAATTAATCATAATGATAATAATGATAATTTTCAATCATAAGATAACAAATTCCATAGGAGTGATAAGAAGTAAACATCAATTGCAACGCCAGAAAGTAGAGTGTCTTTGTTATGATCCTCTTCAATTCCATAATATCATAAATTATGTAATCATGCAGTATTTGTTCAAATAGCTATCCAAAGCTTTTTGAAGAACGACATAAGAAATTTCATACTTTGAAAATTTTTTAATATGGCAAGCTATTCAATTTCGAACAGAGTTATGCTTGTTCACTAAAACTTCACGTTATCACAACGTCGGGTTTCAGCAATCAAACGAAAAAAACAGATAACGTTTATAAAAAAAAGGCAAATGGAGGTCTTATAAGTATTTTCAAACTCGTTTTGAGCGTTAACGAGAAAGGCGATTTCTAATAATAAAATTCTTGCAAATTTAAGAATCGTTATGCATGCATTACAACTTCTTTTGATGGATATGTTCACATGAATTGTGCTGATCTAAGTAGCTTTAAGCAAAAATTCCAAACGTCGGCAACTCACAATTCTTTGCTGATCGTTGACAATGCAGAAAAATTAACGAATGTTTAGACGTGATTTATTATTGCTTTTTTAGCTTACATTCAAGTGCATTCTTTAAGGCATCACAACAGAAACATTTACTAATCCATTTGATCTATTGTAATGCTATTGGCAATTAGACGATTGCCAGAATAGGCAAAATCAGAATGATCACACGTTACGCCTTGTGCTCTTGCACATAACACCTTTGTTTATGACGCGTAGGTGGTACTTCGTTCTAGAGCGCATGAATTAATTAATAACAGTCATCCAGAAATGGAACTAATGAGCGTAATTTATCGTGTCAGGAACTATCGCGAAACCACTCCTATCGTACGCTTCACCAAACCTTGCACCCCATACAAACAAGCACAAATACGGGTGAGTATGACGAGAACCGGCAGTGGGGAGTGAAACAAAGTGTTGTCACGAAATATGCTCTGGACCCGTCTCGATTCATTTGCATTTCAATGCCACTAATCGGATTGTTGTTCATCTTTTTAGTGCCACTATTTGGAATCGAATTTGTGGTTGCTACCGCACAATCGATATACTTTCAAGTAACGATGACTAAACCATTTGTTTGTTGAGTAAAACTCATAACTCTTAGTGGATGATGAATTGGCTGAATATCGCGTCAAATGGTAATCTGGCTAAAAGAGCAATAAATGAAAATAAAATTATTATGGCCGCTAAAAGGGCAATCGATGAGTCATTATTTGTGTCATAATATGCAGCATAAAGTTGGCGCAGAAATCGTAATGGGTAGTTTTCAAATGATGCAGCGCCTCTTACTAAAAAGTGCCATGATACAGGCACTCGTTTTTTTGATAAAATAAACGTGAAGTAGATTTGCCATGTTGGTTTTCGTTTTGATGCGCATGGTGTTAGCATCGAATTCAGTAAGACAGCATGCTAGGAAGAGCAAAAGCTAGCCATAACGACAACGATACAATCTCATAAAACACATCACTATCCATGCAAGTTTTCGAAACCAGGTCAGGGCATTGATGTTAGCTTGAACAAAATCAAGCTATTGCGGCTAATAAATGTCTTTTTCAGTAGCTACAACAAGTAAATAAAGGCCAATTACCGTTCCTTCAGTATCTAGGCAACAGTCATAATCTGTAATACGAAAAAAAATGCAATCGTTATGGAATTTCTTAGAAAACTGCAAAAAAACCGACAATGATCGCAGCTTTTAAGATCTGTAAATTTGCTTTGCACGTGGTCTTGTGTAAAGACTATTGGGTTGCTCAAGCGATCTGGCAAAGGATGAAAAAAAAAGAATAGGAAGAAATCCCTAATCCTAATGGCATATAAGCTCGTTGAATTTTTCATACCACTTTCGTCTAATATGCATTGCCCGTTTGGCTTCCTTCCCTTGACTTCTCACCACGTCAATATTAGCTTGCTTCACTTTTTGGAAAAGTTGTGGTGGGGTTCATATAACGACATTTTTTCATGTTCAAATAGAATAGAGTACATACCCTTGTGTTTCATTAGTATCACATGGTCAAGATATCAACAAACTGGCCGAAGAGCGCCCAAAGTCAGGTAAAATACGATCAAACTAAAGCAGTAGTTCGTTAAAACTAGCCCAAAATCTTCATGTACTATATTTCTGCGTATCTTTGAGGATTTTTCTCAGGGAACTTCCTGTAAAGGATTGGAATGATTAACAAATAGCTGTTTCCTCGTCTCTTTTAAAACACCTGTTCGCATATGAAGCAAACTAGGCAAGCAAACTTTACCCTCAGTGCATGAATTATTGATATTCGCATACTTCGAGTTATCCAGAGCACAAAGCATTCTAAAACTTTTCGACAATAACAACTTTTTTGGGTGAGGGGGGGGAGTGGGGGGAAAGGGGTGGTGGTGGAGAGTTTTTGGGCCGTAGGGAAAAGTCCGTATGTGAGAATAACAACAAATAATTTTTATTTGCCAGTCATCATTTTTATATTATGGTTATGTGCCGTTATCAATAGATATGGAGTAGTAGAAAACATTGTGAACAGAGGGGATATCCCAAATTCTATCTTCAGTGTCCTCTCGCCACGAATAAAAGGAACAACAAATTAGGAAATAGAAATAAAGACAGTGCACATCTGTGCGGAAAAACTGAATGTTGAAGATGCAAAAAGAAATAGTGTATCGCAAGAGAAAAGATAAGAAGATAATGTGTGAGAAATACAAGTGAATTAACACGCACAAAAAATATTATTTAATGAAAATAGTATATCGAATTTAGAGACGATTTTTTATAAAGTTATTATCGTAATTTTTAGAGTTGTTGACTCCTAAAAAAGTTCCAGCTATGAATGATGAACGGCTTCACCATCACAATCAGAACAAAATCTCCCAATAGAAAAATTTCAAAAATAACATCAACAATTGATTAAGCATTCAGCATGATTCGCTCGTTCATGAAAAATTCGCAACGATACTTCGAAGAAGATGATAAGATTAATATTTGGATATAAGCATCATAAACGATTTCCGGAAGATTTCGAATAGTCAAGCACACAAAAATTTGCAGCTGGACGTACTGCAACCCAGTCGCTTCTTAATTAACAATGATAACCTTGGAGTTTCGAATAATAGATTTCCACTGAGGTGAAATTTGTAAAGCTTCGCATTCGATGTTTATTTCGCGCTTTGCAGTCGCCGCTGCTTCGGCTTTTACTTGATGCCCCAATGCGTCTAATTAAATTATTTTTCGTATCGCGTTTTTTTTTTTCAAATTCGTCACTTTTTTTTCACAAAATCTTCTCATCAGTGCTCGAAAACACTAAACACTCAGAGTTGATGCATAGCTCGAGAACTTCGAGAATTAATTGATGAATAACGCGAGAATTTCGAGAACTAGAAGTCTCATAACTTTGCCAGTAATCTAACATCGAAACACGATCTTATCATAAGTTTCATATAGCTTTCTCGAAATATCGCCAATTTCTCGTCCCATTCTCCTCACTACAGCTTAACCTTCGCACATGAGCTCTTTAGTATTAAACAACTTTGATCACTTTTGATCATCCTCTTCGCGCGATGATCGCAATGTATCGATAGTTTCCAAAAACTTGAACTAATTGATGCCGTCAACGTAGACGACGGCATAATTGCCCCTGCTTATGAATGAAGCTCACTGCAACCAACGTGGAGGCGAGCGCATCTTCTTGCGAAGACAAGCTAGATGACACAAAGTGGAACGACCTATGAAAACAAAGAAATGTTCAGCACCAATTACTGTCGACTGTTTTAGTTGAATGAGCAAACCGGAACTATTCTTTGGATTGTTCATTACTTTATTTATCGATGCATTTGTCGAATTTTTTCGCGCTAAGAATGATAAAATTAGCATCTTTTACTTCAGTAAACAAATCGAGAATATTCGTTGATATTGTGTGCACTTCCATTGTTTGGTATTGGCTGATGCTTCGAGCACAACACTAATTTCTGCTAGTGTCTTTGACATTTGCCCAGTTTGTCGCTATTCTCATTGCCCAAATTTAACAACATAGAGAGGCAACTCTTATTTAATGAGTAAGCTCATCAATCATGGGCGAAGTTTCTTTAAAAAAAATAACACTTGGCAAATCACATGAAAAATAAATTTGCTAACACGTTTCGTTTCGACTGTCTGGGAATGACAAATGTAAATAATCGACAAAGTTGTAGGTGAAAAAAATAGTAAGTGGTCGACAAAATAATAAATGTGCCTCACAAGCTGCACGCTTATTAGTGTGGGCAGATTTTGATTCTAACTGCAGCATTGTTTAAAGTAATCTATTTGGTGGGCTAACAGCCTATGAGCAGTACATATGACAATTCATCAGCGATACTTTGTTACCTTCTAGGATACACTTTTCCTTATATTCTTACAGCGCAAAATACATAGTTATGCGGGAGCTTATAGCCAAAAAAAATCACCGTCTTGAAATGCTGATTTATCAGACGTCCAATTATGCGATAATTAAAGTAGAACTTCGTATTATGTACATGTTGCTTTCGTGCCTCCTCAACAATCCTGCCATAAGCTTCAAATTCACTTTACACCAGTGGGGTAGTTGTTCACAAAATGCGCATATTTTTTACCGTTTTGTTGAATTATCTGCAATTATTATCAGATATTGGCCAGCGTCTGATTCATAAGAGGTCTCGATTAAGAAAGGAAATTGTTCGCTGTGAATCAGCAACATCAAATTCCGATTTAAACGTTTTTATGCTATCGTTGCGATGAATTAGCATGTGTATTTGTTGCTCGTTAAATTTTGTGAATACGTTCTACGTTTCTCTTATAGTAATAGAATGTATTCGAATACTCGAGAAACGATTCGATTTTTTTCATGCAGCAAAAAATTCTTTTTTTGTTTCATAAATTGGTGAAAACTCAAAAAGACTCATAAAAGTTGTTTTTCAACCAAATTATCAACTGCAAATGTTTCATGTTGTCGTCAATAATTAGCAGCACGCATAAATATCATTTAAATGCTTCGATAAAAAAGCACATGGAAAATCTTTCATTTCTTTTGTTACGTGCAATCTTTCAAGCTTCGCATACAAACGATTGACGTACAAAATTCACTTCTCGAAACTTTCCTTCCTTGTTCGCTTACACTCCGAACTTCCAAATAGTGGGTTAGAGATGAGTGAGAAATTAGCGAATGCTATTTTTGCATCACTTTTTAAGTAATTTAACGAATATATTGGGAGACTGACCAATTGCCACTAGCAGTTTTGAAAATAACTCATAAGTCGACGAATCCTTTGTTTGACATCTCACCAAAGTTAAAGCAGCTCATTGTGAAGATGGTGGCATCGGATAGATGTTTAATAGTAGAAGTAGCAGAAAGCTACATTAAGTGTAGTCGGTGTTACGATTACTGGTAAAGTTTATCGAGAAATTTTACAATAGAAGTGATCTAAGCGATGAGCAGTGTCGCTCTCAACATTATGAAGCACTTTGCTGTTACGATAATATCTTTTCATCTTCGACAGCGCGAAGTTGACCGCTTTTGTCGGCACAATTTCGCAATGGTTTTCTTCATATTGCAGAAAGACTTTTGAAAACAATTGAAAATTAGTCCCATGCACGGATTCGGATTACGATACCAGCTCCGTATGAAAAAAATGGGCATAAACTGCTTCAATCAATGAATGAAGTTGACAAGAATCTTTTTTTTTTTGCGTGCTGATTAATTAACCATTCGGAGAAGTGCGCTTGTGTAGTACCATAAGGTGCTCTTCGTAAACGCATTTCTAAGAACCAATAAATCACGTGATTAAATTAAGAACCAATAAATCACATGGTTAAATCAAGCTAAAACTTCTCATATCTATTGGCTACACATTTATGAACATCGACGAAAACCAATCGCACTGGTTAAATTTTCTTTAAATTTTTCAAACATACAACATTTCGTTTGGATCGTCTACCGTTTTTTTGAGAAATCTGATGATGGCTTGTTAGATTTTGAAATGGACGTACACTACTTTTTATGACCATCACAATAAGCTACAAGTTAAGTTGATTTTTTGGTAATTGATAGTTTTTTTTTTCAATGCTATGCTCACTTTCTCAACAAATATCAACAAGTTCTTTAATTATGAATCAAAGTAATCGAACAAAAATTGTTCATTACATTATTGCAAATTCGACTAGGCATAAAATTTTTGAAAAAAAAACTACAAGATTTCGCTCATTATATAAGTTTTCATTCAGTGTAATCATTCATTTAACCAATCGTCTTATTCAGTACTAATTAAGCAGAAATATCGAATTCTAATCGTCAAACGTACAATTGAACAACTCGAGCAAAGATGATGTATCAACTCATCAACATGTTCGCATATAAGAAATTGTTTTCATTATGAAGTTTATTGGTCCATGAACGAGATTAATGTAGCAGCTTCAAGTGAAAAATTTTGAAAGCGCTGAACGAAAAAGAAAACTCTTTACAAACAATATCTTAACGCCTCTGAAATGCTTTTATATAGTGAAAAACATTAACGCTTTGTGACATATTTTACTTGCAATGTTTAATGATGAATCAAAGCTTATGACCGTGATGCATGGGGTATTCGGTTCAAGTACTCCTATTTGAGACGACCAAGACTGTTGAGCGGAAACAAGATAGGGTGGGGGGGGGGGGAGGGGGAAGTGAAGGGGAAAGAGTCGGAGTATAACAGCAACTAGAAGATGCAAAACTTTACAAGAACGATGGCTGATGGAACAGAATAGATGGGCACGTAAATGTCCGCATTTTAACCACAAACATCTCATGGAGCGCGACATTAAAAATAATAAACAGAGAAGAGATTGTTAAGTTTTAAAGTAATGGGCAACAAATGTGTATGTAATATGCAAAAGACAAAAACTTGTTCGAATAAAAAGCGTTGTAGATTTGCAAGTATTGTCCGTTCGAACAACATACCATGAGTAAATAGCCATGGCACAAAAATCGGTCGATAATTCAGATGCGGAATCCTTAAACGAAATTATACAATACAGCTATGACTAGGCATTTATGGTAGGAGCCATACTTGAGTGTAATATTGTTAAACTCAAGTATGGCTCCTAGCATAACAAAATTTTGGATTAATTCTTTGACTTCCTTACTATCAGTAGGCAGCGCGAAACACGGATATCGCATAAAGATAGTTGTTATTTTAACAACTAGATGATGTGTAGGGTATCAGCTATGGCTGGACGGCCTCGTATATCTACCAATCCCATGTGCTAAGGCAACGAATCCTAGGAACAGTTTATTGACTCTCTACTGTCTTCACAACTATCAAACAGACGACATAAGAGGCATTGGATATAACAGCTGATCGGAATGCTAAAAACTTTTATTGAAAAATTAATGCAATATGCTCCTTAATGCTCCTTAGAAGATGAAAACTCACAAATAAGCGTTTTTAATTCAAGGTTTTTTTTGTCACTTAATCTTATATTAATTTCGTCTTAAAGCGCATTCCTACCATAAACAATGGCCGCTTTAGCAAACATATGCCGGCTGAATAAAACAAACGTCACATGAAGACAAAGTGATTAGCTTGTCGGTCGGCTCTTACGTCCAGTTACCCTTATGCTTTACAGCATTTATAATTGCAATCACTAAGAGACTTATGGAAAGCATGGGGATTCTCTAATCAGGTAAGTAGACAGCACAAATGTGGATAAATCACAAGGATGGTAATACGTTTGATTTTCTGAAGCGAAACATCAGGCACATTGGAAAATCGTAAGATCATGGAATAGCGTTTTGAATGTTGCAACGTCAAATATACCTCAAATATTCAAATTAAGCGATTCTGTTCATTAAAAGTCAGGTCTTAAATTAAAACATGATGAAATAATCTTAATTCGTCTGTACACTTCAAGCTGGTGAAATCAAATTCTTAAACGCAGCATTTCAGTTCGCCCCATTTGGGATTTAATTCGACGGTGACGCGAAGTTCAGGGAAGATGTTGTGCTAAGTCAAAAAATGACAGCTTCGAAAGCCGAGGTGGAAGGAGGGAATAGGTGGGGGTCGGAGAAAAAACAATGTAAGAAATTGTATTAGGTGACATGTTCAAAAGGCAAAAAAAATTTGAGGACTGAATTCGAAAGGGAGTGATAGGTGAGGGAGGGGGTTGGGTTAGGTTGTACCAGTCATCTCCAGAAAACGCACTAGTTTCCAGAGACCATACTGAGTACTTGAGAGAACAGTGAATTGAAGGTTTCAAAATAATTTCATACAAGTGAATCCAGTCGCTTAGATGAAAAAGACATTGCCTTTGCAAACTTTCAGGATCGCTGATAAGGCGAACGGAAAATTCAATAAAACGAAAGCAGATGATATTATCGAACTGTTCCACCCGCGAACCGTCGTTAAGTTGAATCACAAAATATGGATATGTTCGGGAATCGGCGAGAAAGGCGAGCAAGCCATACATGATGTTCTATGTACACGTACATTGTCAACAAATCGGCAGGTGCCAAATAGTGAAGAGAGAAAAAAAAACCTGTGAAAGGGAACATAGAGCTATGAGTGCGTTTTGATATATGGAAGGGGATTTGAGAGGAGGTTAGGAAGGACGTTCCGAGCAATATATCCTCTCGTTGGACGCAAACGATGCCGCGCCTGTGTGGCATGACATGGAGCTGTCTAGCGAATGAGACTCGGATATTGATGGTAACTGGAGCACTTTGAAAGAGAGGCGATAGGATGCCGACTTTAAAAAAAGAAAAAAAACCTTCAAAAATATGGATAAAAACTATAGATAACGCACTTCCTGTTCACATGTAAATCATTGCATGAGCGCACGTTTAGACGAAAGCTGTGTGGTTAGACGGTTTTTTCTTTTTTTTTCTTTTGGAGGACTCAGAACACAAACAACTCATTTTAATAGGCCAGCATAAACAATTTGAAAAGGAGTATAGCATAAGTTTTCGACCATGTATGCAATCATCCGTTTCGACTTGAACAAGAAAAAAATTAATTCGTTATTTGATCAGCTGTAGCTCTTAGCTGATCATACAAAGAATTCGACTGTGAGCAGTTGGTGTAGCCAGCCGGCTGAATATGGTGGGGATATATTTCATTGTGCATTTAAGGTAAGTGTCGACCCAGTCAATATAGACAGTATATGTTTAGGGAGGTATAGAGAATTGCAATGAAACAGCATTTAAGGATTTCCATCCGAGACATCGGTGCCTTGGTCTAATTGATCTCTATTACTCTCGACATTGGCCGCACGATCGTACTCCAGAACATTATTGTTTCGCGGAGCATGCTCGTGGATAATGCACTCATCATTCGTTTGTTCTTTCCATCTTCTTTGAATTCTTTGGCGTTGACCTTTTTCGATACTTTTTCCATTGCGCTTGCTCTATAGAAAGATAGTTTACAAACAGTGATTACGTGATATGTACGATTTTCTGGATGCTCAATAAATTCTTTAGTTTACATATTACAAGAGATACGTTTCCGTTACCTCCTTTAGTGAGCTACAGTTAAAGATCACCTACTGGTTTGTAGTAAAAACCATCCAAAATAAAATGCTAGTCGTCTGATTTCATTTCATCTAGTAGTCCCTCAAAATTATATTCATCAACGCTTATCCAGTTATACTGTTCCACTAACGTCTCATATTGTATGACTGATAAGCAATAGGATACGTATCACTTGTCGATGTTGATAATCTCTGTGCTTTCATGTTTATGTATTTGAGATTAAGGATAGCGGCAAATTGCTTAAATTATAAAAACGCGGACGGCTATATCTCAAGCGGTTGAATTATTGAAAATACACCACAACATTGGTGCACCGAAAAAAAACCGATAAGGACAAGATTCAGTTGATGGAACCTTTGTACAATGCAAATCAGGAACAGGTCAAACAGCTTCGGCCATTTTATATATAAAAAGTCAAATCACTCCAGCGTTTTGCATTATGGAAGCAATAGTGCGTTCAGAAAATTTAGCCCACATGCACAGATGATTGACTCTACAGCAGACATTAGCTTTGCTGCAAAGCTTTTAAAGCTTAATACGAGGTTCCACAAGCACGACAGTACCGAAATTCTTTTGTTCAAGTTGCTGATGAGATACACTTGAATCAAATTATCCGCTTAAAAAGTTTTATGGAAATGGCATAGAAATGTGGCAAAATAAACCAGCCTGACTGTCGGCAGTGCATGCGCGTTCGTCAGCATCATTCTGAGTCACCATAGACATTTTATCTATTGCACGCCCATCTAGTAGAGCATCCAGCTGCGCTTCGTCATACCGTATGGGAATCCTTCAATATCACTCATTAAAATAAAAAGTTCAGCTGTGCCAGCGTTCAGAAATTCATTTTTTTTAGAATATTGAAATATAGGGTAGAGATATAGAGAAATAGTTCATGAAAGGGCTCCCAACAATATCACAAAATGCGAACTTTTTAGGGCGGCTCTTAAAGCTAAACAAGACGCCAAAAATGTTAAATTCAAGAGCCAGAAGACTGTCACGAGAAAACGATTCGATCTCGTCGTTTGTTGATCTACCCGAACCCCCCAAAAGCCATGCATAATTTACTCATAGTTCGCTGAATTCCGTTTGTTTTCAATGCTTCCTTTGATCTCTACCAAAGTTTCAGCTCATCCCTTTTCTCCAAAGGCTGACATCTAATGGATATTCAACATAGTACGGCCGAAATGAAGTAATACTTGTTACTCTCAATTTAAAAAATTGAAGTGCTCTTAAAACGAAATTTCCGAAGCCGAGTAAGACGAAAAGGTTAGATCATCACTTCCCATTTTTTTGGGTCTATCTATCAGTGCATTCCGACGAAAAAAAAAGCCCTTCCAGGACTTGCAAAAAATCCACTCCCTCCTTCCCATGATCCTTTCCTCAATAACTCGTTCTAGAGACGAAGCACAGTAATGATACTATTCAAAAATCGAGTAAAGGGAAGCGGAATGGTGAAAATAGAGTGGAAAAAATAATAGTGGAAATACTTTTTCACAATGCAACGGGTGCTAGGTTTCTTGCCGTATTGCTCCCATATTTGTTCGGCATTCTTAGTAAGATCTGGAGCATCGATGTGGGCCACAACAATGAATGGTTTATTAGTCTTGGCCTGCTCGCGAAATTTCTTCGATGGTAGGAAGCACATCTGAAAAATAGCACACCCATAATTGAAAGCAGTACACATATTGCCAACGCTCCCTCTTATGTCCCATAATGGTGTCGATTCAGGGGCCGCTTTTTGGCCGAATTCAAGGGTTAGTTATCAGTTAAAGGCACTCTCTCTTCCATTTGAGTGAGGTAAACTGCACAAATAGATAGCTTACGAAGTTTAGACAACCAAACTTTGGGTTGGTTGCCTAGGCAATGCAAGAAAATATTGTGTGAGCACCGTCAATAATGCGGCATAACCTCTAATTCTTATGTCAACCGCCAACGTATTACGTGTTTTTTTTTCTGCTTCGAAATTTCCGGTTGTTCCAGTTTGGCTCCACAGCTTCCCCTCCCCCTTCCTGCGAAATAAAGGCGTCTTGATTAACTTCAAACATACGCTTAGTAATGGATATTTCTGATCACAAAAAGTAAGAAAGCACCCGAAGATGAATTGACATGATGTGCGCTCATCAAAATTTCAGAGAAAGCATCCGAATTCGCTGCATGCGTTTTCGAGTAAGGAGAAGAACGCTGGGATGTGCGGAGAAGTTTCTGCTCGAGCGGTCACCAAACAATGGTTCTGTGTTCATGATGCCAACTGACGGTCAGCTGATGATCTGATCGAAAAATTAAGGCCCTTAGCAGTAATGTTTCTAAAATTTCAGTGCTCGCTTTCTTGAAAGTGTACGTTTCTCATCCAAAAGTTCATTTATCAAAGTTTACTTAACGGAGATTATAGAATGCTTCGGAGCCAAGTTTTGCCGCAAATTTCCTCTTTGAGGACCTTTCACGACACATTGCCAGACGCGCACTGTAGGCCATTTAAAAACAGATCAAGTGTATCGAAATTTCTTCGAAGCCCTCGAAAACGTATCGGTTGTGCTTACCGAATTTCAACACGCCAGTTTCTCTGGCTTTAGATTGGAACTACTGGATGAATTTTGTCTCATACCGTCTAGGCTTTAAGAAAGTTGTTGCGCGATGTCTGAATCTCCTCCGCCCAATATTGGTATTTGGTTTTTCATTCACAAAATATTCTTTCCGTGTTTTATTATGTGTGCTTTTTTGGATGAGGTTCTGAAGGTAGTTACTGCTGCGCCCTTCTGCTGCTTTGCGAGCAGCTGCTTGGAAAGTACTGTCAAGTAATTTTCCTATTTCGCCCCATTTGAAGCGTTCACAGAACGACTTGATGTGATCAAATTTACGTTGCTTATAAATTACTCGAATAGCATTATTGATTATCTTTTGAATAAGATTTAGCTCTTTCTTAGCCGCAGTTCCTGTTATCTCAGAGAATATTCTGATTCTCGATATCACAAAGCATTCAACCAAGAGGACCGCAGTGTTGATTGGTAAATATGGGCGTAACGTTCTCAGGCTGTAAAGCGAAATAGAGCAGCTTCTGGCCAGCTTTTCGAAGTGGTCTCGGAAAGACATGTTTTCGTCGTAGGTCAGTCCCAAACTTCTGACGCTACTAAGAAGATCGACTTCTAAATTCTCGGTAATAGCGAATCTTTTTTGGTGGAGTCTGGCAAGCTGTTGCCTGGTACCAAATTTGGTGACAGTTGTTTTGGATTGGTTGAGTTTCATTTGTATAGAGGCCAAAAACTCATTGACCTTATTTAGGTCGTTTTTTACTGCTACCTCCACTTTGTCAAATTCATGTGGGTGGCACGAGTACAATAACTGGGTGTCATCCGCATACATCACCACATTGCCTTCAAGGTTGAGTGATTTGATATCAGACATGAAAAAAGCAAATAGAAGTGGTGGGAGGACTCCACCTTGAGGAATTCCAATTTCAACAACGCCAAAGTTAGACAGAACATCGTTGGCAAATGTTGCTACCTGACGTTCATATAGAAAATTTTTGAACAGTTCTTTCAGCGCACCGTTGGGGTTGAGATCGTTGATAAGCTTTTGTAAAAGAAGTTTCGGATTGACACTATCGTAGGCTTTGGCAATATCTAATTGTACTAAGCAAGCAATTTTTTGGTTGTCTAAAGCATTGTAAATGAAATCACTAATCTCGAAGTGAGCTGTAGTTACGGAGTGATTACGACGAAAGCCATGTTGAAAGTCAGGCAGCTTTTCATTAATGACAGTGTATAACTGGTCGTATATGCATAGCTCGAAGAATTTCGACAAACAAGACAAGAGTGTGATTGGTCTGTAATTCGACGGGTCGGTTTTGTCCCCTGCACCTTTGTAAATTGTTATGATTTTTCCTTTTTTCCAGCTAGACGGGATGATACCTGTGGCAATGATTCGGTTGAACAAAGTACAGAGTTTCGGAATGAGGTTAAGTTTCCCCAGCTTTAATTGTTGGCTGGTGATAGAATCAAGTCCTGGTGCTGCATTCGGATTAAGACGAGCTAGGCATTTGTACATATGATCGCAGCTCAGAGGCCTTAGCTGAAGAGTTTCAATATTCTTATTACAGTCGCGACATGGTAATCGGTCGACTACGGACCAAGGTTTGGGAGTGATGAAATAATTATTCAAAATCTCAGAGGAAACATTGCATCTGTTGTTTTCCCTATTACGGCCAAGTAGTCTGTTTAGCCATTTCCACGTGGATTTTGGCTCCTTCTTGATTCCTGAAGCTATACGCTTATATTTTTGCATCCGATATTGTCTCAGTAAACTCTTAACAAAATTGCGGATGTTACAGAAGTCATTTTTGATCTGTTCGCTCTCTGGAAAGCGGTACGTTAGCCTTAATAACTTGTTTCTTTCTTTGATCCACGCTACTATTTCAGGTGGGAGTTTTCTATGTTTCCCTCTTTTCTTCACTACAATAGGAGCGACCGAGTTATAAGCTTGCAGTAGTTGTCTAGAAAAGATTTCATTCGCTGCGTTAATATCATCGCACTGAATTTTAGAGTTGAATTCTGTCCAGTCGATAAGTTGTAATTGTTCATTGAAAGATTTGAAGTTAAAATTGCGGTAGTCTCGAGCTATGAACATTTTCGCGTTCTCCTCTTCCTTGTAATCAGCAAGGCCGCTGAGAACACAATATATAGCTAGGTGATCGCTGAAGCATAAGCTGTGTGAGGTACCACTGGTGATGTTGGCGTGGGAGAACGAGATGCAGACATCTAGTGTATGTACTAGTCGTGTGGGGTGAGACTGGTAGTTACGTAAGTTTCGAGAAGAAAGAAATTGCTTTAGCTGGCCATTGTGAACATCACCATTGATATCTCCAATAAAAACCGGTATGACAACAGAGGAGCATTCACTAAATAGAATCTGGTCCCAGTAATACTGTAGTTCGGAAATTTTAGCAGTAGGGGGGTTATAAAAGAGAACTATTACAAATGATTCGATTTTGATGACTATTTGCTCGTAACTGGAGTCGGTTGCTATAACGCCGTAGCTAAGTCTTCTATAAATTATGTTTTTGCGTATCCATACTATTAATCCGCCTCCGCGATTGCTCATCTTGGACGTTCTTCTATAACTATTAATCATGTCATATCCCTCTATCTGGAATAGATGCAGGGGTGTGTTCGCATGAAACCAGGATTCGGATATGCTAAAGAGGATAGGGTGTTTTCTTAATATGAATTCTTCAGTTTCTCTGGCTTTAGATTGGAACTACTGGATGAATGATGTCTCATAACGTCTAGGCTCAAAAAGCGCATTTAAAGGGGGCATTCGTTAGCGTTGCTTAATTCTCCTTTTTAAAATTTAAGTTTTTTTTGGTGCATCTATTTTGTTATGTCGTTTGCATGCACCTAAGGCACGTTTTATTTTGTAAATGAGTTACTCATCAGGTTTTTAGGCTCTTACTTTGAAACATTCATTCAACCAAAGGAGTTGGTCCTGTATAGCCGTATTTCTGATATTTGGGCGTCTTGTAATGGCTGTTAGAACTTTATTAAATGAAACTTCAAGGACAGAACTTTATTAAATGAAACTTTAAGGGTTCATTGGATTCGTTGGAGCAGGGGATTTCATTCCAGTCAAAACATTTATTAAATGGGCCAAGTAACAAATGATCTCAGAAGAACACTTACAGTTAGGCTATATTGCATATCTGGGTCAACGGTAAACATCTCGGTTTGATACTGGAGAAACAGTGGATCCAATGGGCAGAACATCTGCACCGCTCGTCTCGTCTACGATGAAAACAACAAACATCTAATTTATAAAATAGAAAACTAACAGTGTGATGCGTAGATAGAAAAACGGCTATTCTTGGAAACGGCTAACGGACTGGGATTCGGCTATGAACGAAGACTGCTGGAATGTACTTGGTGTTCTTTTTTGTGGTTAGCGGAAGAATAATAGATTTTTTTAAATATTGAGAGATGAATTCGTCATATTTATGTTTATAAAATTATCTACAATGAAGCTTCGACTCATTGAGGTTCTGATTTCGAACCGTTCTATGTGCTGCGTGATGAAAATTTTGCAACACGTTAATGACGCTGCGTTGGTCTTAGTTGCCATATGTATTAGCACAAACTCATGCGTCATCGAGATTCAGCAATTGTCCGTCAAATCGGATGTCTGCTCAAAGTGGGCGTGATCTGATAGGTCCTGGAAACGCTGTTCTGTTTATCAAGAGTCATTTGGAATCTTAGGCTAATTCTAACACTTGTTCATAAGGATATTTGAACGGTAAATTGCCATCCCTAACCGAAAACGCGCCACTGCATGAAGCCTAAGAAGGTACACCATTCGTTTACACAAATGTTCAACTTGGTATATGACCATCCTTTTCTTACGACCTTCCGCCTTGTCTTATGTCATCGAGGTATGAAGCAGATAGCTATACTCAGTAGGAGGCGTTTAGAATGATAAAATGTGCCGAATCAAGCAACGCATCGGCCGCTTGATGCATAATCGTCGTAAGTGACCTTAACTTACTTACCTTGGTTGAAAACCATTTGTGATTATTAAGGATTGAAGAGCATAAGGTTCAAAAAAAAAACGTTTTACTAGCAACTAATTCGGTACATTTGACGATTCTAAACGCCAAGCAACCCTCGACTGCTTCACGTCAGCATACAGGAGATGTATGCTTGCGGAATAACAGTGTAGTCAGCAACCCATCTGGTAGGGCACCTGTGAAAATTTTTAGACAGTGCCACCTACCGATGTGCCATTGATAAAACTGATCGTTGTGAAAAGGCGTTTGTCGCTGCTGTCCTCAGCTGGCTTGAACAAGATGGCGTCGCTAGGAACGCAACGTAGCTTTGTGTCACATGTCTTATCACCCAACTGCACATTCTGCGGCAACGCACAATTCCCCTCTAGCAATACGTTATCACTCGTCCCACTTTCTTGAATGGTCTCGAACTTTACTCGCAAACTGTAACACACGCAGTCAAGTATATTCGTTGTTGCATTGCATGCTGAACTTATACTCTCTGTTTGCATGTTCAAGTCGACCAGCGTAAAATATCTAAAACATTCCCAAAGGGTGCACAGACCCGCGACCGCTCGAAAAAAAGTTCTGGTCTTAAGCACATACGGTACTTTCGAAACGCATGTTGGCTAACACATTTTGAGTACTGTTGCGAGGCGACATCAAATTGCGAAACAGACCGATTATGCCTCAAGGTGACATTTGATCGCGGAAACAGTTCGATTGTTTCCCGTTCGCGTTTCTCTGGTTGCCTCGCCAGCGATATTTCCCATTGTTCTTTGTTCTTTTTGCTACCTCCTATTGTATATATATACACATATATATATGTGTATGTATAGAGATGTTATGACCTCATCGTATTGTGTGCGATATGTTGTATGTAGAAATAAACGGCTTATTTTGGCTCGACGTCCTTCATACTCTCCTCATCATCTCCTTACCTCTCTCTGGCAACTCTCGTACCGGAATCAACACCGCTAAGTTTATAACAAGTGCTAATGCGGCTGTTCTAGTTATTCGAATATCCTCTTAATGGTAGTGGCAATAGATGATTTTCGTTCTCGAAAATTGCCGACAGACGATGATGACTGAAACATCGCTGCTTTCTTAAATTCATTCATTATAATAGCGCAAATTAATTAGGAAGAGTCTAACTTAGCGACGAATACCTGCAAGAACCCGTAAGCGTTTGTGCCTCGGGGTATATTTTCACATGCCAACGATAGGCGCATCCGATTCGTGAAACGGCTCTTTTAGCGATTAAAAAAACGGAAAAAACGGCCGCGTGTTCCGTCAGCTTGCTGTCAGTGTAGATATGCAAAATTTTATGCTTTCCTAGATGCATGTAACTTGTGTGGGACGAACAAATGTTTCCTCAACGAAATTGACGCGAACTGTATGCTTTGTCAAGCGGAGTTTACCTCAACTCTCTTCTCCAGAAAAGTGCTTCTCAGAACGGCTTCTGAGTCCTCTTCATACTGTAAGCAATCAAAAAGCCCATTGAAAACTGTCTTCTGAGAGACGACTGACGAGAACATTATGAAACAGATCAAATCAGAGACTACCGTTTCACTGTGTCAGCACGATCGCCAATTTCGGCCCAGCACTGCTGAGCGGTTTTGCTATTGTCCGTCGGAGTGATGCAGTGTATAGCGAACCACTGTTCCTCTCGTTGTTTGTTAGCCGTTTCGGTGGTTGGAATGTAAGTTATCTGAAACAATCTTTCACATTTGCAAATACTAAAATGAAACTCACGATCGACGAGTTCGATTTTCGTTCCATCACCGATTCGATTAACATTTGGCTGTCAGTAAATTTTTCTTCAGTTATTGATCTTCAGCTGATTTCCTACTTCGAATCACACTTTATATGATCATTGAATATATAGCGTTCATCCTAACTTTCAAAATAAAGTCCATAAATGCCGATTACCTTTACGGGTAGCTCGGAATGTGCCTCCAGGTCGAATACTGCGGGGCGAATAACGAACATTTTATTGCAAGTTGTTTTCACCTTGCAAATTTGACGTTGCTAAAAAAGCGTTATCACTTTAGAATTTTCAAATCAGTTGTAAGAATTTAGTAAAAAGCTTCTTGTTGTAGAATAAAACTGTCAAAAAGTAATTAGTTCAAAGAAACGTTTACGAAGTTTTATTTTCTCCCGAATTTTGTGTGGTATTTTCGACTCCCCTTCCTCCCTCGTTTGTGTGCGTTGATGTGCTCGCGCAGCACATACTTTATATTGGTATCGTTATAAAAAAATGCAACGCACTGCTCTGCCATATTCGTATTTGTTGCTTGCAGTATTCAGCCAAGCAAATCTCTCTCTCCCCCCCCCCCCCCCCCCCCCCCCCCCCCCCCCCCCGCACACCCTTTCCATCTCATCCCCCTTTCTCACAAGCTATTTCACGGCACCCTGAAATGTACTGAAACGAAGTAATTTGCATGACGAATGTGTAATTAGGGTATGACCAGTTTGGATGGACTCAGATTGATCACATGAGGGAAGCAAATGGAACAAGCGCTTACCGCTTTCTCCCTTTGACGGATGAAGTGGAAGATGGAGGTGTCAGGATTCATCCGAGGTTTCTTAACGGAAATTTTTGGGATTTTCAAAGATGGTGTCATTGGGAATCTGTAACCGAGTGTTGCCGAATCTTGCTTACCAATTATCGCTTTGTGGCTCTATTTGCTTAACTGCTGCAGTTGTTTACTCAATGACATCGATCAATAACGAAAACGATTAAATTATTTTCTGAACAACTCTTATGAACAACTCGGAGTTTCCTGAACGAGGAGTCGACTCAGATTCCAACGCTGAATGAGAGCGTCATCCCGAAATTGGCTCCTTGACGCCGAATCCGACTTAAGAGTTGAGTTTGGAGTTTCCCCCATCACTAGTTGTGTGCTTACCGCGGTAGGATTTCCAACGAGTAGAATCGCGGTTGCAATATCACTCTCGCGTCCACTTTGCCTGAAGACAACATATTCGCTGTTGCAAACGGACGCAAGAGAGTCAACGTCCAACGCAAAGTCGACATCACTTCCATCGTGCACAGCCGACATTGCTTCCTCGAAACGACTTTTTCGCTAACCGCTTCTAATATAAATGATTTCTCAAACGAGTATCACCACTTCCTTAAGCGTCTTTTCGCTT
This sequence comes from Toxocara canis, assembly GCA_000803305.1. Taxonomy (NCBI): domain Eukaryota; kingdom Metazoa; phylum Nematoda; class Chromadorea; order Rhabditida; family Toxocaridae; genus Toxocara; species Toxocara canis. Next base: position 13,239 of record JPKZ01000256.1, on the reverse strand, counting down.
TGCTGCATACGATATTTGTAAATTTTTCTAAATTTAACTGCAATTTGAGAAATTTTACCATACGCAAACATGCAACGGCCGCCATAGCTCAGTCGGTTAGAGCGTGGGTCTAATAAGCCCAAGGTCGCAGGTTCGACCCCTGCTGGCGGCACAACGTTTTCTCAGGCTTCCATCCTTCCATGACTCATGGGCTAACATCGCCTGGGCAAGTAATCCTGCAAGAATGAAAACGGAGACGTCTACCAACTGCGTCAACGAAAGCAAGCGAGTTCTGGTCGACGAGGTGATGACGCTTGCGAAGGCGGCGAACGAATATCGCATGCGGCGGTATCGCGGAGTGGTCGTGAAGGAAGGTGGGGAAACATTGCAGCATGTCCTCTTGAAGGATACACGGACTGTGCTTTGCGCATGCTTCACGCAATCATTTTGTGAAGAATTCCACAGTTTGTAATTGGCACCCACCCGCTAATGAATGATTGTCTTTCTTCATCGTTCGTCCCTTGTGGCTGCTGCGTTAACATGCCTCATGAAGGCTTCATCCATTTTCACTTTAGAAATAGACAGTTCTTATGTATTGGGATAGAGGAGTAGGTTAATGTTCAAAAAAAATGTGTGCGTTTGTGAATAAAAAATTTTCTTTCCGTAGTAGCGCGAGATTCTTTCCGACTAGCTGCCATTATCGACAAATCCTGTTCGAATCACAGATTCTTGTTAAGCAGTAGTGCTTTCCTGACAACGTCATTGATTCCTAGAATCTGGTGGTATACGTCCTATGAAAATTCGAAGTTAGTCAAGGCTATGTTTTCTTTTTGGGCCTTGAAAAGCTCCATTTGCCGATCTCAAATTTATTTCCTTGCTAAAATAACTTTTACCTTTGCGTTACTCCTTTTCCAGCCATTCGAGTTGCTTAAAATTATTAATCCTTGCTTTTCTTGGGCGTATAGTCATGCACGTTTTTCATCGGATGAAACGAGTGGATGCAGATGTGTCACGTATTCGATATCCTCTATTTACCTGCTTCCCGGCGACCAGGAACGGTTCTGGTATGTCACTTGCATACACTGTACTAGGTATAGTCTTACATCGGCTGTGCTCTATTTCAACCACCACAATGGCATCCGCTAAGATTCGTACGGTTGCCTTCAAAATGGTTTGCAATCGTGGCGTTTTTCACCGCGCTGCCATAACGCTATATCATATGGTTAGACATTGGCGTTATTTGCGAACAGAAACCCGAGATACGTTTATCCTGCAAAATGGTAGCACTGAAATGCTCTCTTCTTTAAAAAATTCGCAATTAATGTCTTATGTTCGACGATTAAACTTTTGCTAAATAAATTTTAATAAAAAAATGAAAAACTAAATAAGGAAGAGTTAAAAATTAAAGTTTAAAACTTAATTAAATTAAATAATCATTTAAATAAAAAATTTTGCGAAATTTCAGTGCTTTGTTAAGATGCTTCTCTTACATATCGTCATTGTCACCCCACTAATTGTTGTAGGGGAGCACTTATCATTGCGTAACACCCACAGCGTGCGCTTCCGGCCGTTTCAATAACACATTTTGTTATTGAAACGGTGTTTGCCAAATGGTACCAAAACCTGTACCATTTGGCAAACACTTTGTTTTGTTTATCATTCACATATCTCTCTTCCCTAAATTCACTTCTACCGACTTTCCCACTGTAATGAGGAATACTATCCGAACGGTTCGTCTAACTGTTCGCTGCGTTTACTGCAGTTATAGGAACTCGTTTCGATTTCCACATTATTTCATTTACTAGTTACTATATCCGTCCATCTATTTCAATGTTTTTTCCCCCATAAATGCAAGTCTTCTTACTTATATATTCATTGTTCATTCAACTTCCAAATTCCCTCACTTCCACTTGCCTTTTTGCAGGCCTATTTCTCAACGGATCGCTTTGTATGCCGAAACACTGCTAACAAAAGAATTGGAAACACAACTTGCATGCTTTTTAGTTGAAGAAAGCTATCATAAACGACTGTTATATGCGTTGTGCGCCGATGTGACCCAAAAGCTATCATTTTATCAAGCACTTTTTTCACCGATCCTTGTGCTAATTGAAATTGTCCTAAATATCATTGCAGGAAGTTCTTAGAAATTTGAATCACCACCACATGCCGACGCACAAAGATTTTTGGAAATAAGGAAAAGTATTTTAAACTTTACAGAATACTGCGGTCGGATCACGTAAAAAATATCAAAAAAAACAACCCATTGTAGCCGTTTAGTTGCATAGCAAAATTTATGGTGAACTCCGATGAATGGCAAACAGCGTTCGCCAACAACGGAACAAAAAGAAGTGCAGTTTAACTCTTGTTCACGTAACATACATGATTACTTCATTACGGCAACGCATGCGATGATTGATGACCATTAGTGTATATTGTTGTGAATAGCTACAATATGCAACATGACGTTTGAAAACAAAACAGGTTCGAAAACAACTTCTGAATGTAATGTAGCACAAAATCAAAAACGAGCAATTAACAACATATCGTGTTTTGAAAAAAAGAATAAAACCTAACGATTTCATCTTTTCGAATTCGCATAGTTATTTGTGGTGAAACCGATTTGAAATTATTTTCGTAACAAATATTCAGTCTTTGTTTGTTTATTCGATCGCAGGAAAGGCGATTAGCCTAGTTTAAACACCTGAATATTCTGTTTCCATCATAACGTAAAGATATGGTCGGTTACTGCAGTCGAAAATGTAATAAAATATCAGAATTTTTCGTGTACTTTGGAAGTGTCAATTCGTATGAGCTGTCCACTACTTATATGGGTCCTCAAAATTACAAACGAAGAACTAAAGACCAATAAATGTCTATCAATAAGCGGTTTGTTGATGATGATGAAATAGGCATATAAAGTTGCATATGGGCAACTAATGTGATGGCGTTTCTGTGGTAATCGGATGCTCATAAATGCAACACTCGTCGACTGTCGCCAAGCAGCATTCATCATCCACCAGGCCTGTATCCATATAGAATTTTACCGCATTTTCCTCTAAAGCGTTCTTCTCGTAACGGTTTTTCGGAACGCCCTCTGGACTGCATACAATCACCTGAACTTATTTTAATCGTAACAATTATTAGTCGTGATTATTCACAATTGCATAATTGCCGTTATGAACCGATATTTTGAAGTGTCATACAGTTGCGGATAGCGAATCACAATGCATACTTAAAAGCATTAACAAGTTTATGAACAAGCAAACGCGCATGCAAATTATGCAAATATCGTATAATACGTGATAAACGCTATCCCTAACATAGTTCCTCCCACCAAGGAGAAACTGCTTCTCATTTTCAGCATTTCGAAATATAGTCCTCCCGTCAGCATAGCACTTGTTGTGAAGAATAGTACAAACTTCCGGTCTTGGAAAGTGCAGTCGAAAAACGTGAAGAAATTTCGAGCTTCTTCAGGAATTTCTCAAATATCCTTTGAATAGTCGGCATGCTGTACTCGTTCGTTGTTCGTACAAAAAAACCTAACGGAACAAAGAAGAAATTATGCTTTCCTCATTGCTTGCATAACATACCTTCATGAGAATATCGTTCGCAAACTTTAAACCTAACTTTTAACCTTCCTAAAACCTTTTTTCGGAAGGTCGCTCAAGGAGATTGTGCCCAATCGCTCCGTCTCCCTCGCACCCTACCTTTCCCTCCTCGTCCGCTGCCACATTTCTCATGCGCCTCGCTTATGTGAATATTTCAGAAATTTTCGGTCACTTATGTATAATGCTGTAATTGTCGTCCTTCTTCACGAAATTCTCATCGATTCTCAGAGTCTTCAGTTTAGACAAAGTATTAGTAAAAGTAAAACATACGCGATTTTGCAGAGTCATCATCTCGAGAACAGCACAATTTGCGAAATGTTTTCGATAAAGATCGGCAACCTGAATGAAAAATGAAGCAGATTTTAAACGGATATTGAAATGAAACAATGCAACACTTCCGAGTCAGTCACAAATATACAACGATGACCATTTTGTTTGTGTTTTTTGCGCATACTTGTCACACAATCATTAAATATGCTATAAGGATAACGGACGAATAGGTGTGCCTTATTGAGTGCCACAGAAGTGCTATTCACTTTTGTCGATACAACAGATGTACTAAAACAAAATACTCATACAAAATAGGGTTAGGAAAGTGTTCGAATTGTTAGTGCTACTACTACTGGATATTTTTAGCAGGTTCCCTATTGCGAAAGACAAATAACGAAATGGTTCGGAAAAGTTGGAGATTAAAAAGTTACGAAAGAAAAGGATAATCTCAAATAGCTGCCATTCGTTTTTGACTCTCGTGAACGAGCATATTAGCATGACAGGAGAGTGGCACCGATAGGTGTTTTCGCAATTTTGCTCTTCAAACGAGCTAATTTCTTAAATCGTTCGCAAGGAATGAAACTTTTCTAAAACATAAAGTCTCATGAAGATCTCATATATTGGTGGTGGATTATAAGGCGAAGACTCAGTTTTAGCTTATTCAACTGCTAGATTATGTCCTCTACTGAAAATTCGCTTATCTCCATCACAATCAGTGAAAACATCATTTAAACGATTACATAATGCCAACAACTTTCTAGAAAATTCGAGTGCTTATAACTAAATTCCTCAAAATTTAGTAAGTCAATTTCAAATCGAGTGTATGCAGCAAATGTATGCAACAAAGCTGACATGTAGATCACAATTGCAAAAATTCAGCATTTTATCTGCGATAGCTGACGAACTAAACTTTGGAGAGATCGGTAGACAAGCTGGCAAACTCGAAGGAGTCTACAGACACGACTTAGCCATACGCACTTCACATATGGGAAAAAAGCTTAGCGCAAGTGCTTCTTCACTTCACACTCCTCTAGTCTTGCAGAGATCTTTAAATTGTTATTGGCGATTTTGTCAGAATGAAAATACACCACAGATTCGGCTACGAAAACAACAAACCTTTTCGGCCTTTTCATCGACATCATCGTAGAACAACAGCATCTTTATCACTAACGAACCTGAAAACAATACTCGCAAAAGTGAGCAGACGAGAAGATCAAAAGCTAATTAAAATTTTGCCGCTGAATTATGTGATGTCGTGATGGTAATTCCGTCATTGCACTGTATACAT
>JPKZ01000255.1:527238-538199 GCA_000803305.1 Toxocara canis | reverse complement strand
ATATATATATATATACTTAGATCCCCACAATAAGGCGCGATCGATGGACAACATGCGCCAAGCAAGGAGCAAGCAACCACGAATGTGGTACAGTTAGCTAGGCTTCTCAACTCATAACCATACACGCCTTACGGAACGGCACCAAACCAATCAACATATGTTAGGCCATTTCTCATGCATGCATTCCAACTTTGCCCAACACCTCACAACGGCGCGTATCTCAACTAACCCAGCTCCTTATTCCTCCCCTAAAACATTGACAAAATCTTGCAGGTAATGCGCGATGGAAATACATTAAAGCATTAAAAAGCTCACATGCGGATAGGGTCGTTCCGCCTGCGTAAACACGTTATATTGCTGACTAAACAATCGTTTTCCTTTAAAATAAAAAACATCTTAGCGAGACCTCTACTATGCTTGGGAGGCGATATCCCGCTTTTGCGACTGAAATTTCAGGAAAGCAGTAGCTGCCCAAATATGATCTGTCACATATATCCTGAAAAAGCAGAAAGAAAAACAAGACAGGAGCCTGTTTGGCGAAATACGATGACGTGGAACTTTGCGCTGCCCAGTTTTTGCCAAGGATCTAAACAGTAAATGCATTCCCAGTCAACTGCGCTTCACATTTTCCGTGCCCAAAACAGCTAGTTAAGATGGATATCAATCGTTTACATACGTGCGTCTACATTTCTATATGTTAAATTTGATGAACAATACTCCCAATCTTCTCAAGCGTTACTGTAATATCACCTGGTATGGTACTGGGCCGTCCGTGCGGAATACAGCTGGTTACGAAGTGCATCGATCTCCTGCCGAAGACTTTCATTGTCACGTGTTAACCGGTCCTTTGTTCTCTCTGCCTTAAAACGATAAGCGTAAAACACTTCCGCACAACCGGTCGGAAATTAAATTCATCGCTCATGTCACTTCAGAGTTAACCAATCAGCTTAACCAGATCACTGATAAGAGAAAAAATCATCCACAATTAAGTTTGCTTCACAGTTAAAAAGCGAAACCAACCTTTCAAAATGGGATGCGCAATGCTTAAGAATTCATACAATGTGCTATACTTCGCAACGACAAAATGATGCTCTAAAGAAATTGTACCTTCTTTCATTGCATAACGATATACACGAGCAGTCCTTCAAAAGGTGTGGGGAGTGGGAGAAGTGGAGCGTAGGATAGATGGAAATAATAGCTCGACTTACCCCGTTTACTAGTTCTACTCTACATAACAGTAATACCAAGAAAAACCCGAAACGCTGTCAGTAAACATAAAATAGCATTTCCGCAACTCTAAAACAAAAAAGACAGTCTTGCACTCATAACTAGCAAGAGAAAGGCGATGAACTTGGTCATAAATCTTTTTGGTGTGCTCCAACTGCTGCGTGAGACGATTCTTCTCGTCGAGTGCCTGCATTCTTTCCTTGAGGTGCAATTGAAGGCGATCATTCGACTCGGACAACAGTTTGTCGACAGTTGAGGAGAGTCGCTGGTTATGTTCTTCGTTCATTTTTTCGCGCTGCATCGCTCGCTCTAACTCCGCTGATCGTTCCTCGATTTGACGCTCCAAACGCTGTACCTGCTCCTCGGCCGATAGTTGCTTCTGCAATACAGACAAGCTAACTGATGTAACAAAAAACAGAGGAGAGAGAAACATGCAACATTCCCTACTTGGCTCAACAGTGAAAAAATATTTTGATGCTGTCGCCAGAAATTTAGTTTTTAGAGGAAAAAATACCTAAACCTACAATTATTACTCGTTACGACTAAACTGCTAAAAAACTCACCTGACGCATGCTTCAGCTATCAAAGAGCATTTCATTTTGACAACAGCTCACCAGCACTACCCTTTCAAAAACTGTATGAAGACTTGGTGAACCAAGTGAATAAAAATATTCGGCAAATCTAACGTGCTGCATAATCCCATCGAATATTAATAACAGTAAACAAGCATTCGATAACCACCTCACCTAACAGCCAGATCAAATATGGTACGCATTTGCGTGTTACACTTCCCGTTTTATGACTGTTGCCTTTTCAGATGAGCTGCCGCGTTCGCACGCAGCCGTACAGTCTACGCCGATCGGTTCTGAGATGCGATCAGCTCTGCTCATGCTGATGTAACACTAGCTCATTAAAACGTCGCACCATAATAGTAACACTATCAGCTACAAAAGCTGAAATATCCTACGTCAAGCGTGGACAACTAACCAAAGTTTTCAAATTTCCTGAAGGAGACCCGAAGAGTAGAGGGGGGGGGGGCGCAACAGGATACTCAAAGCTCAGAAAATAAAATGAACCACGCAGGAAGAACAGAAAACTTGATGTGCCTTCAGAAACTGGCACATAAAAATTTTGAAACACCCTAGCGCCGTGTGGAAAGACGCCCGACTGGGGAAGCTGGATGCTCAGGCGAAGTTAAAACAACAGTAATTACAAAAGATCACTGCATTAGAAATTTTGGTGCTTTTGATGCTCACATTACAGGATGACTGAAGTTTGTGCTTTGCATCACCTGAATCTTGGTAATTTTTTTGCACCTCCTTCTAAACCTTGGATGAATGCATCATGCACCACAGCAATTGCAGTCCGTTCTGGTTTCAGCAACCCAAATCTCAATTTTTTTTCCTTTTTTTCTGGGGTTGCTGCTCTTTCCCGACATTTGGAAAACCCTCTTCCAATGGAGATCCACTGCAAACCCCGCTCGATTAAGCTGTCCACATAATCCAATTCGCAGACTATAATTAGCACAACGTTAAGCATTATGTCTGGCTCGCCATATATGATAACTGGCTTAACATTATGCGTTCTGTTCAAGTATAATGCCACGATGGACCTAATACGTCGATGCCAACAGATATCATTTTTACCCCTCCACTTCCTCCGCCCCTCCCAATCATACCATGTGTAGGTTTGAATTAAACGTTCAAACATTGCTGACGAGTATGCATACTCTCCACCATTTTCTAAAAGTAATTCATTTGAACCGGCTATCCCTTTTAACTACTGCCAGGTTAACGGGCGCTATTTGCTGTTCGTTTAATCCAGCGGGGGCTTGTACACGCCTAATAGGAAATTACGTCCAAGAGGATAAGCGTTGTATTTAATTCCAATGCAGTCCCTTCGTCGCAAACTATCGACTAATACTCCGCTGCTGTGCACACAACCATTAACACGCGCTGTGCTCGATTTCTCAATTTCGACAAGCTTTCAAGAGCACGACTTATCCTCTCTAGCCCCTCCATTTTTGCACAGCTGAGCTTGTCAAACTCCAATCTGCGAGCATGCTCACCTCTTCAGCTGGCGGCCTTACCGATTTACGACCTCATTTTCTGCACATTTCACCCTTCACCTTCTTTTCCGCGCATTTTCTTTTCTCAAACTGGAAGCCGTATCATGTCAATTTGGAGGTAACGAGGGAGGTTCAGCTATAATGGCGAGGAGGGGATGCGTGGGAACGGAACGATGGGCGAGGTAAGGATAGCGTTAAGTCACCAAGTCCACCTACGCTCTTTCTCCAATTCTTGTTTCTTACTTATTATGCCATTTATACCAAGTATGGAAGTGTTGCAGCAAATCGGTTGAGGTTATGTTTCATACATCCCTTCGATAAAATAAACGGGAATACAGCACAAATCGCCCTGACCCTTAACAGTTTTGCCAAGTGCCGCGTTATTTTTCTAAAGGTCTTCAGGTGCCGTAGGCAGAGCCACTCCAAATCTACCTCTGAATGCCGTAAGTGTGAGACTAGAACTATGGGGCAGGAGGGGAGGTGGGAAGTGGAGGGGGAGCGAGAAGAAAGAGGGAGTAGATGTGCTGGGATTGACTACTTATGATGTAGTTTTCTCCGAATGCCTTTTTCCATAAAAGTCCGCTCAGTTTCACTTAGCAGGTGGATCTCTACTTGTATGTTCGTGAACGTCATATGACGCAAGAAGGAAATGATGCTGAATTTGAAGGACAGTTGCACTCCCTAAAACTGAACAGCCCAAGTGCGCAACCCCTCGCACGCGCACGCCTACGTCCTAAGAAACAGCACTTAGCACTATCCTACTCAACTGGCGCTTTGTTTCAGCGGCTGCAGCAGCAGCAGCAGCTAACTATTCATAATCGATAAAGGCCGCTTCATTTGCACAGCCGCCCACACTGTTCTTGCGCGCACCAATCGACCACTCAGCTAACGCACGCACACTCTTAACAGTCGATAACCTAGCCAGACCATTGATAGTATACTCTTGACATTGTCAATTTGTATCAAAACATCTCAACGGTTTGTAACCTAAGCAACGTGAGAATTGCCGGGAGTGGTGGTGGTGGTGGGGGGGGGGTGGGGGAGGGCAATACCTGCACCATTTCAAGACGGGAACGTTGCATCAGTGGTATAAGACGTTAGCGTCGTCACTCCTCTATATGAAGCGCTCAAAGTCTCTCAACAGAACTGTATACTAAATCAGAAAACGTCTGTTTTCAGAAAAGATGGGGTTCCGTCAAACAGTAACAGATGTAACATGAAACCTGCTCTGCGGCGGTCAACGCCTCCATGCGCTGTTGCAATTCAGCCTCAACAGAAGGCAGAGACTCGGCCTTTTTGAGGCTCTGAGCTAGTTGCTTTTCAGCCAATTCGAGTCGCTCTTGTAAACTGTGAACCTTCTCCTCATTTAACCGCACCGCCGCATCTTTATTTGCTAGCTGAAACGAGGCTCATTACAGCATTCAGGATACAGTCCTCTCAAACATTTTTCTGAAAACCATAGATGGCAAAAGCTTTACAGGACATTTCCTGTCACAGTCCTGTCTGCTCTGTCCTCCTCCTTCCACTCCTCCCCTCTTCCCTCCACTTCCAAGACGAGGAAAAGATCTCAAGCTTTTCGTGAATGCTTACTAAAATGCATGCGACACAACTTTTCCTCGCAGCTTATGCAGTTGTTTATAAGCTGCCGCCTTTCAAGTGAAAGACAGCAGCTCATGCAGAAGGTCCAAAAAGCGAGCTCCTTTCTCTCTAAATTAGAGTCGATAAGTTCCAACTTCTCACGCACAATCTGTGTACTACCCATACAAAACTGCCTGACGAAAAGATTACCAAACGTAAACTGGAATGAGATGATGTTATTTTAGAGGAATCAGAACAATTTTGAAGGTCTCCCCCCCCCAAAAAAAAAAAACTGGGACGGTAGATCAATGAGACTAAAGTAAAAAAAAAAAAGAGGAAACAAGATGGAGAGACTACCAACCTGATGTTCAAGTTTGTCATTGAGATCTCTAAGGCCGCCTTTCAAGTGAAAGACAGCAGCTCATGCAGAAGGTCCAAAAAGCGAGCTCCTTTCTCTCTAAATTACAGTCGATAAGTTCCAACTTCTCACGCACAATCTGTGTACTACCCATACAAAACTGCCTGACGAAAAGATTACCAAACGTAAACTGGAATGAGATGATGTTATTTTAGAGGAATCAGAACAATTTTCCCCCCCCCCCCCCCCCAAAAAAAAAAAACTGGGACGGTAGATCAATGAGACTAAAGTAAAAAAAAAAAGAGGAAACAAGATGGAGAGACTACCAACCTGATGTTCAAGTTTGTCATTGAGATCTCTAAGGCAGGTTGCCTCTCGCTGCGCAGCTAGATAACGGCTTTCAAGCGTTGATATCCTTGCCTCTTGGTCCTCCTTTTGCGCTTGAGCCTGAAAACTTATCCTGAAGAGAGAGTAGTGCCAATCTGTTTGAATTTCTTAACCGGAAGAGGTATAAAGGCAAGGAAGGGGAAGATAAAGTAAACAGATAAAAGCTCTCAGCTGATTTGGACGGATGTGGAACGAAAACCATCGTGCAGAGAAAAATTAAAGCAATTAGTGGATTTTACAGCTTCACAACTAGCCTATCCAAACAGAACAGTGAACAAATAAACCATCCTGAGTTCAGAAATTTCCGAAAACGAGGATCGATTTAAAATACTATCAGGAATTTTCAGGATTACAGAATTAGTTCCCTTCACTCTTACATATTTCAATGGCGAACAGACCACTACTGGAAAATTTGGTCGAACTCTTCGATAAGATAAACAAAACGATTGTTTTTTAAATTTCGCAATATATGAAGCAATTCGGCAAAACATGATCTTAGTACGTTGGCGGAATTGCATATTTTTTTGTGTTGTCGAGCAGTATGCACAAAATGGTCGAAAACTCGCAACAGCAGTAAAAGGGATAGAAAAGTGGGCTTACATGTGAACCGTTACCTCCACGGCCACACGCTTCATGTCTCTACGAAAAGTTAAGACTTCTGCAACATCTGTCTATACCGCACAATTAATGAGCAGTTGTATTGTTTCGCGCATTTTTTGACCAATCGCTACACTCACTAAACGATATTGAATCATTTCGACTAAGGGCGTTTAACGTTGTGGTAAAACTAGCCGACTAGATATTTCCACTCTGCTCCATCTAGAATAGTGCTAACGTATTTTCCCTTTATGCTATTATAACATATATGCTGTCCTATTCTTGTTATCTTAACCAGTTCAGATATGTAACAAATAGAACACCTTACGGTGGCCACTGATCCCAGTTATAGTCCCTTTCGCCGTTGTAGCACCTATGAGGGTCCTGTTAAAGCTGAATGAAACATTAACAAATTTGGATTACATTCATCAGACTTCGCTAACGTACGTCAACAAGGCAACGGCTGCCCACATCACAATCGACTAAAACGAATGCAGCCAAAAAAGATTAAGAAATCTGACAGACTTCTGACAAAGTCCAGAACTGGAGATGGGCACTGCCCCTTTCAAAATTTTCGGCATCCCGAAGTGATCGCCAAAAAAAGAAAATTTCCTGACTGAACCAAAAGTCATGAATAGCAAAAATAAAAACACATTTGAAGGTTGCACATCAAAGCGCACCGAATGATTCTATGTACGAGAATGAAAATATTTTTCACAAACAAATTTCGCATTCCTAACTTCAAAAAAAAAAAACAGAAATCCTCGTCAAAATTTTCTCAAAAAACCTCCTCAGATGACGCTCTGCCATTAAAATTTTTATACTATCCCTCCGAATTTTTGACGAAGGCAGATGTGATGGAAAAAAGTAGAAAAGCATTCACTGAAAGAATAGTTGTTTCGACTCGCGCCGTCACTGAGATATATTTATGGAATTCGGGCTAGCAAAGCAAAGCGAAAAAAATTTCGAACGATACGGACTTAATAAGCCCAAAAATTATCAGCGGTACGAGCGAAGCGAAGCTAAAACTCATACGTCAAAGCGCGTAATGGAGCTAAAAAGCTTTAGACGTGGAACCTACAAAAATTTGCTGAGAAGGGCAGAGCTCCTGCCTTTGATGAATCCAACGGACGCTCACTTGTAAGGAAAGACCGATAAAACGAATCAAGACAGCTCCAACAGAGATAAACGTCAGGAAATTAACTATCAAGACCTTCACGACATCGAGGCAGCAGGTGCATATGGCTTTTTGTTTGGCTATAATGCAAATGCATTATGATTTTGTAAGTTACTATCGACTAAATGACTGGAACAACTAAGCACAAACATTTTAAAAAATTATAAGGGAGCAGAATTTCGATCATACGTTACACTCATGCTTGTATGCATGCACTGATCTGTAAGCTTGGGGATTTTTAAAAGTGGGTGAGTGAGGAAAGAGGAAGAGTGATGAGGGAAGATGATGGGGAGTTCGACGAGGACGTTATGTAGGAGGAGGCTTTATTAGAGGTAATCGGTAAGTTCCTCACGTGTTCAATACACCTTACCAAAAACTAAAATTACAACGAAGCTAGAAATGAACGGCTCAAAAGAATCTGATGAAAAGTGCACGGGACGCTTCAGAAGACAGAAAATGTGAATTAAGATCAAAATTTTCAACTATTTCCTATTGATATTCCATTGTCACCTTTCCCTCTCTTCAGTAATTCGCTTCCAACAAGCATTAACGAAAGCTGCAACTGAAAATAATGAAAAGAAACAGAAAGTAAACAGCGTTTTGGCTTTCCCATCATACAGTCTGACCTTTTATTGACCCAGACATCTGCAACGTACGAGCGAAGCGAAGCTAAAACTCATACGTCAAAGCGCGTAATGGAGCTAAAAAGCTTTATGCACAGGCAATCAAAGCGAGGTGAAAATTTTCAAAGATTCGTAATCGAAACGACACCTATGCTCTTATATCAGAGTAATCCAAGCCAAATGAATATTTTCGACGTGATGAAGCCAAAAATATCTATATAAAGCGAGTGAATATAGCAGAAAATTTCAGTGACATGAGCGAAACAAGCCGAAAAAAAATGTTTTCATGCAGGCGAAGCGAGCTAAAAAAACTCAATTCGGCAAGCAAAGAAAGCTGGAAACCTTGGAAGTGGAGCGATATGAACCTTTCTATATATAGTGCGCGAATCGAGCTCAAAACTCTCGAAGCGATGACAGCAAAGCTAGCCGAAAAACTGTGAACTTATGCGCCCCGACTACCGGAAGATTTAAACGCGACGCCATTGAATCGAACAGGGATACTGGCGTAAAACAAGCGAATAGAGCAAAAAATTTCTCAGTTAAGATGAGGATTCCATTCAACGGGATGCCTTTCAAATTTATCGCTTGTCACAACTTCATAGTACCTCGTCGGTATTTTTTGCAGAGTACTGCAATGATGGGAGTAGTAAGGCTTATTACACCAAATTTCGGCAGCCATTTTGCGACTGTCGAAGGCGGGACGATGCCAGCTTTAGAACGCCGCCATGCAATGTTTGCTGACGCTTCTGGTAGCGAAAGTTTGCTCAAACAGTGCTGCACACTACCAAATCGTTATTCGAAGGCACTTATAGCCGTCAGAAGCTATCATGCGAAAATCTGTTACGAACTAATGTGCCAGTGACAGCAGTAGCTCTAGGCAACCTGAAGCAACTATAGGTACGGAGCAGTCTGTTTGGGCAACCAGGAGTCGATATGCAGGCTCCGGCAGCACACTTCGAAAGAGAAGGACTACCGGAAACGGGATAATCTTTGCCTGCCACAGAACTCTGTAAAAGTTTATATTGTAGCCTCCCGCTATCACCGGAACCCTCCGACCACTCACGTTTTCGACCTAAATTATGCGTGGTGAATGCAGAGAGCCTATTCCGGTAAGGGCTGCTTAGTGGCTGCTACTAACCAATTGGTGGCATACGTTGACTGCCAGTGGCCGAAATTTTTCAAATTGGGATGAGGAGAAGACGCAAGGGGGAGGAAGGGAGATGACTCGTCCATCTATGCTCCTTCCAACTCAAGTATTTTTCGATTGTTCAAAGAAAGATTTGCTTTGAAACGTCCAAAACAGACCTGTTCGTGAGTTCAGTGCACTGTTTGATACTGTTGGCCAGTTCCTGCTTCAACCGTTCGCAAGCTTCTTGTACCTCAACCAAACGTGCAGCAGATTCAGCAGACATCAGCCCTCCATTTGTCTGCTTTTTGCTCGCACCATTCATCTTACTTATCTCAAAATTGCTTTCCGTTCAATTCCTCAAATTGAACAATCATAAATCTTATGAAAATTAGCTCCACATGTGGAAAATCACAAACTAAATGACATCGACGGATAAGCAGAAAGTGAAGGACTAAATAAATTAACACACAAAACTCACAGAACGCTCTCGTTGGATCACACCCCATAGACATTCTTCACAATCAACAAGCAAAAAATGATATGATAAGCATACGTCAAAATTCTCCTTTTTTTCTGACGCTAAATGTGGATGCTCTCGGACATCGTCAAGCGGGTATCTGCTTTATTTGCAATCTACCGCCAATTACTAATCACTGCTCGAAATCAGGTCAGCAGTGAGTTGTTCTACAACTAGACCATTACCCAGACCGAGTGACAAATTTTGAAAAAAGTCTTTACAAAAAAGGCGGCGAGGGAAAGGAAGCTGAAGAACCGAAACTGACCTCATGAAGGTGATGCTGCAATTTAGTTGCATGTTCCTGGCCAAGCCGCGCCTCCTTCTGCGCGTTCGACAGCTGTCCTTCCAACTCGGTATTCCTTAAAGAAATGGCAAGTTTTCGAGCATTAAATACGCCTCTTGGAGCGCCACCAGCAATGACAATTTGCACGTTGAAAAGAACATTTAAAAAAAAAATCTGTCATGAAGGATTGGAGTAAAATGGTATAAAAGAGATGAAACCTTCAAGAAACAACCACATGAAAAATTGGTAGCATCAAAGGGGAATTCAATAATATTCAAATAAAGAAAAAATTCAAAAGTCACTCGTAATGATGGAGTGGACTGATTGAGGGAACAAGTCGAGATGACGCAGATACGCAACAACAGCAGCGAGGAATCATCTGTATTTATGATTAAAGCGACGCATCAAAAGCATCCGATCACACAAGTGTGTCCCACGCCATAACCGCTACTCCGGCCATGCGTTACACTTGCGGAAACCATTCCCCCACACTCAGACCTTTCATGCAAATCTCGTTCTTGCCGCATGGATAAGTTGCAAGAGGTCCAGATGACTGGGCTTGAACAAATTTTGGTATTGGAAATGAGTACGTGTAGAGACTAGAATTAGAATAAGGAGCATTCCTGGACATTCACGGAAACGGAAACGATCGTCCCCCCCCCCCCCCCCCCCTCTTACTCCTAAAAAGGCTAACCAATGCATTTACACGCGAAATACAAGTCGGTTTGATACGAAACAGTATGCAGCAGAAATCTTTACCATTCTCTCGAAGTAAAATTGTCCTTCTTGTGATATACGAAATGTTGTGGTGAGAACGCGAATTTTTTTCATTCACCAGCCTAAAAATGATCTAATTTTTCGGAAGGATGATATTTATGCATCACCTTTATCCTCCCGCGCTTTCACTGAGTCGTCTCTTCCGAAGGTTTTGAAATTCGTTTGAGTTTCATCGATACACAGTGGTGACATGCAAGACAAGCAGTGCGAGCATAGAGGTTGGGGGGTGTGGAAAGGGGG
>JPKZ01000255.1:512245-526205 GCA_000803305.1 Toxocara canis | reverse complement strand
CCCCTCCGACCACTCACGTTTTCGACCTAAATTATGCGTGGTGAATGCAGAGAGCCTATTCCGGTAAGGGCTGCTTAGTGGCTGCTACTAACCAATTGGTGGCATACGTTGACTGCCAGTGGCCGAAATTTTTCAAATTGGGATGAGGAGAAGACGCAAGGGGGAGGAAGGGAGATGACTCGTCCATCTATGCTCCTTCCAACTCAAGTATTTTTCGATTGTTCAAAGAAAGATTTGCTTTGAAACGTCCAAAACAGACCTGTTCGTGAGTTCAGTGCACTGTTTGATACTGTTGGCCAGTTCCTGCTTCAACCGTTCGCAAGCTTCTTGTACCTCAACCAAACGTGCAGCAGATTCAGCAGACATCAGCCCTCCATTTGTCTGCTTTTTGCTCGCACCATTCATCTTACTTATCTCAAAATTGCTTTCCGTTCAATTCCTCAAATTGAACAATCATAAATCTTATGAAAATTAGCTCCACATGTGGAAAATCACAAACTAAATGACATCGACGGATAAGCAGAAAGTGAAGGACTAAATAAATTAACACACAAAACTCACAGAACGCTCTCGTTGGATCACACCCCATAGACATTCTTCACAATCAACAAGCAAAAAATGATATGATAAGCATACGTCAAGAGCCATTTACAGTCAAAAAAAAAATCTGTCATGAAGGATTGGAGTAAAATGGTATAAAAGAGATGAAACCTTCAAGAAACAACCACATGAAAAATTGGTAGCATCAAAGGGGAATTCAATAATATTAAAGAAAAGAAAAAATTCAAAAGTCACTCGTAATGATGGAGTGGACTGATTGAGGGAACAAGTCGAGATGACGCAGATACGCAACAACAGCAGCGAGGAATCATCTGTATTTATGATTAAAGCGACGCATCAAAAGCATCCGATCACACAAGTGTGTCCCACGCCATAACCGCTACTCCGGCCATGCGTTACACTTGCGGAAACCATTCCCCCACACTCAGACCTTTCATGCAAATCTCGTTCTTGCCGCATGGATAAGTTGCAAGAGGTCCAGATGACTGGGCTTGAACAAATTTTGGTATTGGAAATGAGTACGTGTAGAGACTAGAATTAGAATAAGGAGCATTCCTGGACATTCACGGAAACGGAAACGATCGTCCTCCATCCACATATCAGTGTCTTCCTATATGTGCATCATTCGGCTGCTCAACCAACTAACTGAACGATCTACCTTCTCAGGCTGCAACAACCAGCACAAACGCTGGAACGCCAAAATTGGTAGCATCAAAGGGGAATTCAATAATATTCAAATAAAGAAAAAATTCAAAAGTCACTCGTAATGATGGAGTGGACTGATTGAGGGAACAAGTCGAGATGACGCAGATACGCAACAACAGCAGCGAGGAATCATCTGTATTTATGATTAAAGCGACGCATCAAAAGCATCCGATCACACAAGTGTGTCCCACGCCATAACCGCTACTCCGGCCATGCGTTACACTTGCGGAAACCATTCCCCCACACTCAGACCTTTCATGCAAATCTCGTTCTTGCCGCATGGATAAGTTGCAAGAGGTCCAGATGACTGGGCTTGAACAAATTTTGGCATTGGAAATGAGTACGTGTAGAGACTAGAATTAGAATAAGGAGCATTCCTGGACATTCACGGAAACGGAAACGATCGTCCTCCATCCACATATCAGTATCTTCCTATATGTGCATCTTTCGGCTGCTCAACCAACTAACTAAACCTTAACCAACTAACTGAACGATCTACCTTCTCAGGCTGCAACAACCAGCACAAACGCTGGAACGCCAACATTAAGCACGCTTCCGATAAAGATTATGCTCTATTGAAAATACTAAGCATCTACACAAACAAAGGTGTGCTGCTTCCAGGGCAGAAAAAAAAAACGACACAAATATGCTCAACGGAGGAATCAAACTGCAAGTCAGCAAAGAAAGCTCAAATTTCTCATGAATTCTTGGAACACACAGTGCATTTTGCATGAATGAAGCACTTGACGGCAGTGGACCGCGTTCGCGCAACTTTCAGATCAACTTTGGCTGGAACCGATGAAAATGCTGGGATACAGCATAACTTCGTCATAAGCACTAAGAGAAGTCGCCGATCGCATGAACCACACAGAAGCCGCCGATCGCATGAACCACACAGAAGCCGCCGATCACATGAACCACACAGAAGCCGCCGATCGCATGAACCACACAGAAGCCGCCGATCGCATGAACCACACAGAAGCCGCCGATCGCATGAACCACACAGAAGCCGCCGATCGCATGAACCACACAGAAGCCGCCGATCGCATGAACCACACAGAAGCCGCCGATCGCATGAACCACACAGAAGCCGCCGATCGCATGAACCACACAGAAGCCGCCGATCGCATGAACCACACAGAAGCCGCCGATCGCATGAACCACACAGAAGCCGCCGATCGCATGAACCACACAGAAGCCGCCGATCGCATGAACCACACAGAAGCCGCCGATCGCATGAACCACACAGAAGCCGCCGATCGCATGAACCACACAGAAGCCGCCGATCGCATGAACCACACAGAAGCCGCCGATCGCATGAACCACACAGAAGCCGCCGATCGCATGAACCACACAGAAGCCGCCGATCGCATGAACCACACAGAAGCCGCCGATCGCATGAACCACACAGAAGCCGCCGATCGCATGAACCACACAGAAGCCGCCGATCGCATGAACCACACAGAAGCCGCCGATCGCATGAACCACACAGAAGCCGCCGATCGCATGAACCACACAGAAGCCGCCGATCGCATGAACCACACAGAAGCCGCCGATCGCATGAACCACACAGAAGCCGCCGATCGCATGAACCACACAGAAGCCGCCGATCGCATGAACCACACAGAAGCCGCCGATCGCATGAACCACACAGAAGCCGCCGATCGCATGAACCACACAGAAGCCGCCGATCGCATGAACCACACAGAAGCCGCCGATCGCATGAACCACACAGAAGCCGCCGATCGCATGAACCACACAGAAGCCGCCGATCGCATGAACCACACAGAAGCCGCCGATCGCATGAACCACACAGAAGCCGCCGATCGCATGAACCACACAGAAGCCGCCGATCGCATGAACCACACAGAAGCCGCCGATCGCATGAACCACACAGAAGCCGCCGATCGCATGAACCACACAGAAGCCGCCGATCGCATGAACCACACAGAAGCCGCCGATCGCATGAACCACACAGAAGCCGCCGATCGCATGAACCACACAGAAGCCGCCGATCGCATGAACCACACAGAAGCCGCCGATCGCATGAACCACACAGAAGCCGCCGATCGCATGAACCACACAGAAGCCGCCGATCGCATGAACCACACAGAAGCCGCCGATCGCATGAACCACACAGAAGCCGCCGATCGCATGAACCACACAGAAGCCGCCGATCGCATGAACCACACAGAAGCCGCCGATCGCATGAACCACACAGAAGCCGCCGATCGCATGAACCACACAGAAGCCGCCGATCGCATGAACCACACAGAAGCCGCCGATCGCATGAACCACACAGAAGCCGCCGATCGCATGAACCACACAGAAGCCGCCGATCGCATGAACCACACAGAAGCCGCCGATCGCATGAACCACACAGAAGCCGCCGATCGCATGAACCACACAGAAGCCGCCGATCGCATGAACCACACAGAAGCCGCCGATCGCATGAACCACACAGAAGCCGCCGATCGCATGAACCACACAGAAGCCGCCGATCGCATGAACCACACAGAAGCCGCCGATCGCATGAACCACACAGAAGCCGCCGATCGCATGAACCACACAGAAGCCGCCGATCGCATGAACCACACAGAAGCCGCCGATCGCATGAACCACACAGAAGCCGCCGATCGCATGAACCACACAGAAGCCGCCGATCGCATGAACCACACAGAAGCCGCCGATCGCATGAACCACACAGAAGCCGCCGATCGCATGAACCACACAGAAGCCGCCGATCGCATGAACCACACAGAAGCCGCCGATCGCATGAACCACACAGAAGCCGCCGATCGCATGAACCACACAGAAGCCGCCGATCGCATGAACCACACAGAAGCCGCCGATCGCATGAACCACACAGAAGCCGCCGATCGCATGAACCACACAGAAGCCGCCGATCGCATGAACCACACAGAAGCCGCCGATCGCATGAACCACACAGAAGCCGCCGATCGCATGAACCACACAGAAGCCGCCGATCGCATGAACCACACAGAAGCCGCCGATCGCATGAACCACACAGAAGCCGCCGATCGCATGAACCACACAGAAGCCGCCGATCGCATGAACCACACAGAAGCCGCCGATCGCATGAACCACACAGAAGCCGCCGATCGCATGAACCACACAGAAGCCGCCGATCGCATGAACCACACAGAAGCCGCCGATCGCATGAACCACACAGAAGCCGCCGATCGCATGAACCACACAGAAGCCGCCGATCGCATGAACCACACAGAAGCCGCCGATCGCATGAACCACACAGAAGCCGCCGATCGCATGAACCACACAGAAGCCGCCGATCGCATGAACCACACAGAAGCCGCCGATCGCATGAACCACACAGAAGCCGCCGATCGCATGAACCACACAGAAGCCGCCGATCGCATGAACCACACAGAAGCCGCCGATCGCATGAACCACACAGAAGCCGCCGATCGCATGAACCACACAGAAGCCGCCGATCGCATGAACCACACAGAAGCCGCCGATCGCATGAACCACACAGAAGCCGCCGATCGCATGAACCACACAGAAGCCGCCGATCGCATGAACCACACAGAAGCCGCCGATCGCATGAACCACACAGAAGCCGCCGATCGCATGAACCACACAGAAGCCGCCGATCGCATGAACCACACAGAAGCCGCCGATCGCATGAACCACACAGAAGCCGCCGATCGCATGAACCACACAGAAGCCGCCGATCGCATGAACCACACAGAAGCCGCCGATCGCATGAACCACACAGAAGCCGCCGATCGCATGAACCACACAGAAGCCGCCGATCGCATGAACCACACAGAAGCCGCCGATCGCATGAACCACACAGAAGCCGCCGATCGCATGAACCACACAGAAGCCGCCGATCGCATGAACCACACAGAAGCCGCCGATCGCATGAACCACACAGAAGCCGCCGATCGCATGAACCACACAGAAGCCGCCGATCGCATGAACCACACAGAAGCCGCCGATCGCATGAACCACACAGAAGCCGCCGATCGCATGAACCACACAGAAGCCGCCGATCGCATGAACCACACAGAAGCCGCCGATCGCATGAACCACACAGAAGCCGCCGATCGCATGAACCACACAGAAGCCGCCGATCGCATGAACCACACAGAAGCCGCCGATCGCATGAACCACACAGAAGCCGCCGATCGCATGAACCACACAGAAGCCGCCGATCGCATGAACCACACAGAAGCCGCCGATCGCATGAACCACACAGAAGCCGCCGATCGCATGAACCACACAGAAGCCGCCGATCGCATGAACCACACAGAAGCCGCCGATCGCATGAACCACACAGAAGCCGCCGATCGCATGAACCACACAGAAGCCGCCGATCGCATGAACCACATCGCCCCAACACAATGTACGGAGATAACTCAAACGGCGAACGAAGTGCAGAGGAATTTCGGTTCTGTCGCACATGCAAAGAGAAGGGAATATAACAGATTTAAATCGGTAGGACAGGACGCCGTAAAAGGACAAACAATCGGGTTCACTATCCTCAAACAATACTCCGTGAAACAGCAGCTACGCATGTCTGCGACTTTTAACTTTCGTTCACAGGAAACGGCGTTTTTTTTTGGGGGGAAAGTATGGCACACGTTATTCTGTTCAAGTGTGCGAATATTATTAAATAGGTCGCCCATGTTTAATCCACACTCGGCGAAACCAGCTTCATCGTCCTAGGCCAGTTAAGCGATATTCTAAAGAAACTGACCATCGTCGAATCCAGCTCCCAATCTACTCTCTTCCATTCCTCCATCCTCCCAGTTCTCCAAACGCCACCATAACCGAGCCGACCGCTTCGAATACGATTCGATTATTCGTAACATTTCAAAAACCTCAAACGAGATTAGCCGAGTGCAAAAGAAATTCTAGTTTCGCAAGCAAATAGAGCCAGGAGGCTAGGCCAATAACAGCAGGAAGCAAGCCTGGTCCAAAACAACTAAACGCAATTAGGTGCGCTGTGGCCCAAATCAAGCAAAGAGAGGCATCCCACCTGCTGAGAAGCTTCCTCCGCTTCAGCGGTCAACTTGGCCATTTTTGCTTTCAGCGTCGAGTTCTCATCCCCCTTCACGCTTAGCTCCTCTTCCAAAGTTGCGACCCGCTCCATTGCAACTCGCAGCCTTTCGCGCACCTTAATTCACATTATATGTACAACAAAGATCTATCAGCTATCGCGACATCGCGACAACCCATTCACGTATACTCCAAATCTTCAAACTCAGCCTCCGGTCTCTTTCTGCAATAGCGTCCCTCTTCCACTCGTCCCTTCTCTATTCATTTTGGCGATGGTTGTTCGCACAGGATTAATTTCAGTGATTGTTTCCTCACTAGAATTTTCTTAACGAAAGCACCCGCCATTCCTGTCTGCCGCGATCACACCCTTCTAAAATAGCTCAAAAACCAAACCGATAAAAAACCTTCCTTCAATCGCACCTGCTCAAAAAGACTTTTCATGAATTACTATGTAAAATTTGCGAGCAGGATAACGCCCTACGGCTGAGAAACGTAGAAGGACATTTTGCCAATATTAGACTTCTGTGAAAGCAATTTTTTATGGATGTTTGACGAGCAAATGCTAATGCAAATTGATGAAAAAAAAGGAATGGTCTTGTATAAATCACGGGTTGAATTATATTCGCTGCTATCAACCATAGGCACAAATTCTTTGCCTCTTCGAATAGTATGCGTGAATAAATTCCCCACGCATCTTCTTGAGCTTCTTTTACCAAAAACTTTGATCAACCATTTTGCAAACCATCTGCCAAAACTAGTGGGCTATTTTGTATGCATGCTTTTCGCTTCTAAACTAAGTGATACCATAAAATCTAAAGAAAACAGAATTGAAAGGATGCCAGCCGATATCAACCTTCTCGCTATATAAAATGTAGGATATTCATTAATTTTGAAAAGTTTGAAATCAAAGAACGAATATTTGACGAAACAAATTCAACCAAACTCAGAGGAAATGGTTTCAGCAACATCAAAACGACGCTGCCTACTTAAGCTGTAGTGACGTTGTGGGACAATTAGCCCAAAACGAGACCACAAAACAGAGGTTGGCCAAAAGCCTTCATCAACCGTTCCATTCAGTCCCAATCTCACTGGCCAGTCATGAAAAATAGCACGGATTTGCAAAGGTTATTTCCCACCTCCCAAAGGCAATGCAGGCTGGTATCGGCTGCAAATAGCCAAATATTTGGAAAGATCCTGATATGCTCTTCGTGCATGACAACACCGAAATCGCTACGAAGTTACGTGAACAAGTCAGTATTCTCCATATATGGCCCTGTGCTTCAAGAACCAATAAAACACAGACGTTGCCCAAACGCAAATTGACACAAAACATTCTAGCAACAACGCAGCCTTCCAAGCGAACACTGCCGCACGTTCGTTCATCACCTAATATCATTATAGTCTATATCGTGCAATAGCAAGGAAGATACATAGTCTGCACATTCTTTCCCCCTAACTAGTTACGAGAAGCGGTAAAGTATTAACCATTGGTTCTTTGGAGTTTAGCTTCAGAAATATGGAGGTCTTCCAGAGTTGTGCGACAACCAATGATGAATAAAACAGGATAAATTTCGAGGGTCTCAGATTTCTTGGAAGTCACTAAATGAAAACTCCGAAAGCCGGTTTCAACTTCCTAAAACAACAGATTCCAAGAACGGGAAGTTTGTGATAGATTTCCCAAAAGTATGAATTAATTTTGTCGATGGCAACTCCAACTGATGAAGCAAAGAAAAAGCAACACGTTGTTACCTTTTCGTCGAGCGCTTTATGGTGCTCGAAAAGTGATTTGAGCGCTTTGAGCACCTCGACCTCTGAGGAGACGCCAGCCGGGCTTTGTGCCTGACGCTTCATAACGGTCACTCGAAGGGAACGCTCGTGCCTTGAGACAAGACATTCCAAATGTTCCAACAACAGACGTGTATTATTGCGTTCGGCTTTTAACTCGACAATCTCCTCGTCTTTCTCCAATAGTTGTTCACGTAGCTGAGCTAACTCTTTTGTCACCGATTGCAGCTCCTTAAATATGTGCATATTTAACAAATACGACCTGCCAAACAATTCGTGCACATCCACCTTTTCTTTTCTTTTTTTTTAATTGAAGGATCAGGCTCATGTTTTGAATCAACCTAAAACAAAAGCAAGTGCAAACAACGTTTTTAATGCCCCTTCTGAGAAGTCAGATAAAATCAAGAGCGCATTCGGGATTTTTGAACGAGCATGAGAACAAACGTTATTTGAATGGCTCGCCAAAGATCAATGAGAATGGCTTATTTTAGCTCGATATTCCAAAATAAAAGAAATTTTGGCTGGCATAAACATAATAAGACCCTAACTAGGTTTACTTCTTGAGATTTTAGAAAACTAACATAGTTTTTTTCAAAACTCCTTTGAAATTTTTTTTTTGAAAATTTATGAGATTCCGACTTCACATGATGGAATTTTTCATTCCGTGCTCCCCGTCCTCACCTCACAGCCTCCGATAAGCCAACAAATATAAGCAACTGCTCTGACAACTTCGAATGAATAGGTTCAGTATATACATGAAATATATCTCACTGCCACGCCAATTTAGGAAAGTACAAGTTTCTTTATTCATGACAACAAACAAAACGAACAAATAAATCATGCAACAGCCATCAATGGAAACTCAATGGAACCACACAAAAGCATTATTGATTAAATATGCGGAGTTGGCAATAAAAAAACTGATGTTGGCAAAACGGATCAAAACGAAACATTACACGAGCGAAAAAAAAATCCAAAGAACGATTTTTTTTTCACGCACAGCACGGCGGAATGCCCACAGAGACTTTTTTATCAAAAACTTACCCACAAATTATCATGGTGAAGTATGTGAAAACCATTTAAAAAACTTTTTCCATCGCTGCAGGGTAAGGACCAGAAAACAGCGCTTTCCCGGGCTCATTCTCGGTAGCTCTTAGTTCCTTGGTGCCGCAAATCCGTCACTGCTTGAAGAAATATGTGCGGCAAGATTTAGTGAGTGATGGAAGTGCAACATAGTGCCTCTAACGTTGACCCTGACACAGACTATGCCTGCGAACCCTTAACATCGCTCACCTCCTTCAAATCTCAACCACATCATAACACTAAGATTAATATGTTCGATATCATCCGTTGAGAAACACTCCCATGTTTACTACTTCAGTTATTAACAGCATTCGCGAATATGCCTTTGCCGATCTTGAAACAACTTTAAAGAACTACAAAGACCCGCCAGACGTATATGAAGGGAACCTTACGACAGCGACATTGCCTACTATAATCACTTGACATCACCAAGTCATCAAAGTGGTCAAAGGAGAAATAGACTTGTCACAGAATGTATGCAACAGTGGGTGCTTACGCAGCAAACATACACCGCAATTACGCATCCCGCATGGAGTGCATTAGCTTAAAAGGTTGAAAAGAGGCAATTAAAAGCGAAATGCTAGCACCAAAATGACTCCGTCTGCCTTGCATGCGACTCTATCGCACATCTCGAAACGATCCCAAAGGTTCACACACAACCTCAACATCGAGTTCGTTGCATGTCATTACAGCTCTGGCAACTAGATGAATTCACCTTTAACTTTTGCATATTCTTACAGCGAAATCAGCTTTAACATATTCTGTTGGGAAAAGAAAGATAAAATAGGAAAAGATAAAAAATGGCACTTTCTTGGAAGCTGAAAGCATGTTTCGGAACTCCCGTGCACTGGGCCATGAAACGTGTTCAAATGGTCGCCGCCTCAGCAATTTGGCATGATCAGTGTATTTATGTTATACAACAGATTCTGACCTTTATGACGCTCATAGGCTCCGTGGACATTATCATCATAGTGATCAACAAACTGCAGTGAACAAGCGCCCAACATCGCGAAACGAAGATGTAAAAAATCCAACGCGAATCATCACAATCTGATGCTTTCGGGTGCAAATGACTGCATTCCAATTGTCTAAATTGGTGCTGTCAATTTTATGTTGAAATTCATTAATCCATTTTTAATTCCTTGTGGAAATATATTATTTATTGCAAAAATGGGTGGCCGGTAAATTGCCAAAACCAATGATCGCGTGTCCCTATGGCTCAAATAAATGTTCAAACAGAATATGGCCTAAATGGTTCCCCTATAAGATGAAATTACTGCACGAGAAAGTAACACAGTGAAAATCTCAAGCAAAGAATGTTTATAGTTGAGAAAAAGACTGAAAGAGGGATTCTATCTGTCACGCGGACAATAGGGTCATCACATTCACGCGTGAGAAAAAAAAGAGGAACTATTAGTGAAGAAAACGACGGAAAAATGAAGAAAATATTAATCACGCCGCTTACGGACTGTCTTGCCTTCATTTACCTTGCCCACCACCAGCAAAACTGCACACTCTATCTGCCGCTATACGGCTAACGCCAACTTTATATCCACAAATTAACCCTTTGACGCCAAACTGCAGACTCGTTGCAATGTAAACGCTGCGGTGCTTTCAAACATTTAAAAAAAACGCGTTTGCAGCACTAAACTTTGCACTAAAAAGAGTCGAAGCTGTAACTATGGCTCCAGCGCTTTCAAAAAATAAGCTTCCTCTGATGTTAGCATCCTCCTATATATTTTTACAAAACACATCCTTATTTGGACAACTAAAGAGGTAGTTGCTTGGATGGAACGCTAGGACTTGAAGAGGACGCGCTGAGAAAGCATCGAGGATGGTCGGCGGACTACTGCCAATTTGTCAGCTAGAGTAGTTAAATTCATTTAAGAAGGCGGCACATGAAAATGTTGAGAAACACAATATCGTACCGATGCTATTACTGGGAGAGTTTCTTTCACATCCTTTTTCCTTCTAACTTTCAGATTTAAGTTGGACAACAAAAACGTTTAGAAGTTACACATGAACAAAACTGATCGCACGTAACGTGCAGAATTCGACCTACCGAGATCCTTCAAAAGCTCTATGTAATTCATCATCGTCACAAAACCACTTAACAACGCACTCCATTTTCTACACAACAAGAAAGCTATAAAGAAGTTTTGCAACAAACCGTTGCATTGCTGAAGATATGGCGATGCTGTTAGTCAACGAATAATTTGCAGCAGTGCATTTACTGGTTGAAGAGTATCCATTAGGGGTGAAAAGGACGATATAAGAAATAAGAAAACGAAGATGAATGTCCCTCAGGCCGCCTACACGGAAGATCACTCAACATTTTTAAAAACATTTCCTAAACACGTGAAACGCCGCTAAGAACTTTCTTTTACAAATTATTGGGCAAATTTCTGATGCCATAGTTATGCTGGTCGCCAAAGAGTGGACAAATAAAAATAAAGCTAATGCATTTCCTAGTGCAGTGACGTGTCTCGGAAGGAGTAAACGGAAGGGAAGAAATACCAGAAAAGACGAGAAAAGGAATGAAGGACGTACCTGGGGTTGTGTACTCGAAGAATCGTCATTTAATAGCTGAGCATCCGCGGGACGCATGAAAGAACGTCACCGCACTACGCACCACAACCATGGGGGCGGCCCTCGGCCGGTTCGCTCCTTCGCTCCCTCCCAACCGCAGCAATTTCATTTCAACCAATGATGGACGAAAGCTCTCAACCGATGTCGAATAGCCGGCTGGCTGGCCCAGTCCCGCTTTAGCTTCTTGTCTCCACTTCTCTGCGCCTCTCATCGCCACTCAATCCTGCCCCGTACCCCTATCAGTGACGCGCCTTACTGAACTGCCATTTCCGGATGATGACGATCCCTTATATCTCTCTCGGGATGCACTTGCTGTCTCCTCGAATTTTTGCAACATTTATCTCACGTCACCTCAACCCCTTTTAACTGCCAGCAACCAGCCATCCCATTACTGTCATTATTTTGCGTTAATGAACGCTCATTAACTTCATACGGACTTCGTCCATAAAACAATTGGCTATTCGTGGGAAACTCGAAGGCCTTAACTGATTAACTAGATAACACGCTGGCTTCACTCTCACTCGTTCGACTATATGACCGGCTTGTAAATAACCTCAAAAACTATAGAAAAGAAACTGCTCATGGCTCCTAGACAGCGTCGCTTTGAGTCTACAGTTTATACTCAAAAATGAAAGCGTTTTAACGAAGCCTGAGAGATGATTCATGAAACCACACAAATTTACGAATAAATTTGAGTGTTGGTCCCGAGGACGACAAGAAATATTACGAAAAGCACCACTCGCATTAAGATCTTCGAGGTTCCGGTCACTCGTGCTAGGCGCAATAACCCCCCCCCCCCCTTTCTCACCCGGATACAGCCTCCTTGTCTTCATTTAAAAAAACCCACATGAAACGAACGCTTTTCTCAAAAAGACATCCATTCAAAATCTGAAGTTCGACAGCATTCAGAAGCGCTCTTCCACAATTGCTGACCCGCCGTATTTGCTTACTTTCAATACAACGCGAATGCCTGCCGTCAATTCGAATCCACGGTTTCTTAGCTACAACCAAACGGCCCCATTCCGCGTTAGGAAGTAAATTTGAAGAATAATTTCGTATTTTCAGTTGGCTTACTCAGTGTGTACAATATTGGAAAATTATCGACTTCAGGAAAAAATTGAGGTTTTACGACTTCAAGTCACGAAGTCATGAAAATCAGAGAGAAAACTGGCGCACAAATTTTTTGCATTCTCTTATTAGCGAGGACTGCGGATTTCAAGCTATCTGTTCTATTTCATGATGATGGGGTATGCCAGCACCTCGAACTTTAAAATCGGATGAACTCTTCAGAATTGCCGATGGGAGAGATCATATGAGCTCCTCAAGACTGCCGATGGGAAGTACGTGAACAACCTTCAGCCGCTCAACCAGCAAGCGCATCGGATCTTAAAAAACAAACAAATAAACAAAAATCTTTCTTAAATATCTTCTTTCAAATCTGCTTTCCTTACTCGCTGCACAGTTGACGTTTTGTTTTGCATCAAATTCATCGAAAAGCAGTTTACCGCGCAGCACTGTTAAAAGCTTCCCAACTCTACAAGCCCCACCTTATGCGCGGTCTACAGATCGGTCGATATGTTCTGCACGCTGTGCTATCGCCACAATGATGATGACGACTGACTGAGATCGAACGAGTATGATGACGTAGCGAAACTGTGGAACGACTAGGTGCTATATTTAAACGACAGAGCGGCAACCGTCTAGAGATGATGAATTCCGTTCTATACCTTTCAAAGAGAAAGAACGGATGTGACAGCACTAGTGGACAAATGTG
The DNA here is from genome assembly GCA_000803305.1 of Toxocara canis. Lineage (NCBI taxonomy): Eukaryota > Metazoa > Nematoda > Chromadorea > Rhabditida > Toxocaridae > Toxocara > Toxocara canis. Next base: position 512,659 of record JPKZ01000255.1, on the reverse strand, counting down.
AGCTATCAGCAGCATGTTACGGATGATGTTTGAGGCAATCAGCTGAGCCTGAGGGACTGAGCTGTGCATCAAGCGCATTACTCCACAGTTATTTGTGCACGAAACCAACGAACAGCGCTCACTCGAAATCCATGAAGTAGCACTGCGTGCCATCCATGCGGTCCATGTGACGTCCCTGAGGGACTGGGGCAAATGCAAATATGTTAGCCCCTTCCATGAGCTTCTTTTTCACCGTTTAGCGACCCTGTCCAAACGGCCCTTAACTAACAATAGACACGAATATCTCCATCCCAATAGAAAGACCGGTTGAGTTTCTGCATTAACTCGTTTCTCTTCTCTTCCACATGGCATCTTTTCGATTTACCAGCTTATTTCTCTCCGCACTTCGACTGCCCTGCAATGCACCTTCTTCCC
>JPKZ01000255.1:484552-498656 GCA_000803305.1 Toxocara canis | reverse complement strand
ATCCTTTTTTTTTGCACTTTTCCAAAAAAAAAAAAAAAAAAAAAAAGCGAATTGAACAATCGTAAGCTTTGCTGCGTCTTCAATATTTCAGAATTTATCATGACTGATAAATGAAAACTTCAAATGAACCAAAATATTGACTTGTTAAGGAATTTTTTTGGAAAAAAAAGAAGCGTCTTCTTGCAGCAATCAAACGGTAACTCCGTAACATTTTTTCCCCGTCATAGCGTCTCACCCCTCTTTTTTCAAACACTGATTGTGTACCAAGAAAAATAAAGGTGAAACGATCATAATCACTTTCACGCGCACTAAAAATCTTTGAAAAAACAATCCACATAAAAATAACTATCAAAAAGGATCGATTCGTGACCACTTTGCTGATGTGTACCGCGAAACTCTGCCAGTGAGCGCATTAAAGGGCCGCATTTGTGCTGGCAAAATATGTGCAGCACATAGTCAAAACAAGGCGTCATCTGTTCACTGTGCCATTCGTAAGGACGCCATTCATCCTTTCCACAACACTCAATTACTTATTAAGTGTTGTCTCCACATAAAGCATTCAATCAGATCGATAACATCGTTCCTCTCTTTAAAAATAAACCCCCTACGACTAACTTCTATGTTTTCTAAGGTGAGGGAACCAGGGCACTCGAGCGTATGAAGGACGAGTGTGGGACAAGCAAGGGTTAGTTAAAGATTGATGTATTCGAGGTAATACGGCACATATTCTGAGTCTTTACAACTAAACACAACATAATATTAAATATGACATCGCACGCATCGGCTTATTCAACATCGAGTACTGTAAACCATGGGACACAGTTCCCTTTTGGGGATAGCAGCTTCTCTCTTCCCCAATGCATTCCTCCCTTCGAACACAACACTTCATTGAGATTCATCTTAAATTCGGCAACTTCAGCCTGAACTCCCCCCGCCCTCATTCGGAACGTTGTTTTACACAAGCCTCCCCCTGCCTTCTCTTTGCAAACTCAATTTCTCTATTAAGCTAAGTGCCTCTTCCCTAGTAAGCTTAAATGCTATGATACTCACGGCATGGATCAAATGGTTTATATGTCACATATTCGGTGTAATTATAAAACGTCTGTGTCACAAATGAGAGTGATTTAACATAGACCTCGCGAAATCCGACAAGAAATTAGTGTTTCAAAATTGCGGTTCAACAAGCATTTTTAAAAAATTCAACATATGAACAGCTGTTTAGTCGAAATGGTCAGCATAAACAGTGTGCTCAACTTGTGAATTTCTGTGGCATAAAAACAATATTTCGCTTTGTTTAGCCAAAATTCATCAGTAAATCACAAAAAGCGACATATAACTACAGCCGTTTGCCGATTTCGGCAATAATTTTCACCCGGCAAGCTTTACACTATGCAACTTACCAGTTATTCTGTAGTTCCTCCAACACCTCAAAAATCTGTGAGCGATACTAAACGTAAAAAGTCCTACTTCCTTACAATCTTTTCTCACGATATGCGCCAAGAATGAAAAGCATAAAAGGATCGAAGAAATAACCAAGAAATCTTGCGGACGCCGAGCACGAAAAAGAAACACAAAAAAAAAGAATAAAAGAACCATCGCGAAGAACAGCCAGACCAAAAAAAGATGCACAGAAAAGAACAAGAAAGACCAAGCGGATTTCGCACCTGCGAATCACTCGAGAATTCCTATCAGCACCATGCAATTGTTTTTCCCCCAGCAGCAACGGCATAACCAATTTTCCGAGAAAAAAAAAGTATTTAAAATATGCGTGAAGAAGAAAAAAAATATTGTAAACCGATCGTCAAACAGTAAAATTTAAGGTACAATTTATGGGGAAAGGGTGCAGTAGATAAAATTAAATTGCTATGATAAGGCTAGTAATTTATACGAATAGAAATTTGAAAACCAAAATTCTGCTTTTACGTTTTGAATGTATGTGCTGCTGCCTATTCTCTACAGTTTCCAAATACACATTGCATTATTTCTCCATCTGCCTCCAATTAGAGGGTGAAATCAGAGAAATTCACTTTACGGATGCTTTTTGGTCGCTCGCAACATGAATTCACAAAACATTTTGAGATTTTCCAAACACTTGAAAATTTACCTCGAAATCTGACAGCAGGGGAGGGGGAAATGAGGAGAGCGCGACGGAGGTGGAAGGGGAGGGGATGGATGGGGGAACTGGGGAAAAGAAGAAGCATCACAAGTCAAGACGACCACGGACAATTTCGCGAATACTGACTGCTACGCAGGAAACACCTCAGAAACCCACACGGACAGTAATGAACAGCATGATGGACGAGCAGAGATGTTCCCAAAATGCAACTTCATAATACCACATTTTCTTGCCCAACGTTACCAGTCTCAGATATTTTTTTCGACTGAAACAGCAAATAAGTATCTGACTGAGGAAATGCAACAAATTCATCGTTTAAAATCGCTCAATTCGTGCGGCCTCAAGTTTTACAGCAACAACGCCACACATCGACGTCGCTACACATTTCAATGCATCATAATTTTACAGTGAAAAATACCGCTTCGTTCTAGCCGGTTGCAATCGTTCAGAGCGCCTGCCACTTATTATAGGCAATTTTGTTGCTTATATGGAGGAAATTTCTGGCTCAGAACTGGTTGTTAGTTCTATAACGCAATCAACACACCAATACACTAAAAGTGGCCCAAACTGTACGACCAGAAGTGATAAAGTCAAGGCGATACTTTTCCGAATTGAAACAGCATCAGGCTGCAAAATAAAATTTTGTTGCTTATAAATTACGATAATCTCAACAGTATCGTGCCAGCAACTGCCACTACCACAGCACCAATTTCCTTCCTTGTACTTTCTCCAGGAAAAAATCGAAGAAAATCAGCAACGCGCTTTTGCAACAAACAGAAACACCTGCACTTATTGGTAAAACTTTGTGCTTTCGTAAAGCTTTCTTTACATAGATTTTCTTTTCTTATTAACTTTTCTAGCATTTGGTCATGCGAATCAAAAATCTCAAATCTAAACACTAAGCACTGTTATGGAAGTGGATGGAATTTGTTCACATGAACAGTTCATTGGTGGAAGATGTGGGCCGTTGGTGCGGAATCGCAACACAACATATAGCAAATAACGTAGGCTCGCTGACGTTGTTTATTAATAAACGTGCAAAGCGCAACGAATAGCATTTAGCTGACATGCCGTCGGAGAATTTTTTTCTTTTTGAAAGCTCACCGACACGTCTTCTAAACGGTCAGCGAGAAACGCTAATGTACGAAGGAGATTCTGAAAACGGCAATGAAGAAATGTCAACAGATCGAACAGTTGCAAGGACAAACCCGATGTCAACTGCAGCGCTCTCTTACCTCACCGCTGCCACTTACATTAGCGCTACACGGATGTGAAGCGCTTAAACGTTGCTGTAGAGGTTAGATGTTAGTGCAGCTATGAAAAAAAGACGACAGAACTATCCATGCATAACGTACTTCTACCTCGAACATTTCCACCGGCCGCTGGAGGCATTACAAATATAACAGTTTGATAAAAGTGTAAAATGGCTGGTTCAACAAAGTATTCTCTATTCCCGCAAAATTGAACCAAAATTGAACCGAATTTTTCTCTCGCCCTGCCCTTTCTTCTGTCGGCATTCGTTGGCGACCTTTCGAAAGATCCTAGGGAGATTTTCGGAAGAGAACAACCGCATTTATTGCTTTGCTCTTATCCGTTTCAATTCTTTCGATACAAACTGTTACAACATCAACGCAATACTTATCCCGCCAACATACCAATTAGACGTGTACCTCGCTTCCCCTCCTCCCCCACTCTCACCCCACTTTTCCCCTCACCTTGCATCACTAATGTGCAACGAATGTCACCATTCCTATGCGATTGGAGGACACAAATTTGGAACGGATGCAAAAGAAAAAAAAAACAAAATCTTAACACGAGTTCTTCAACGCTCCAGCATTTTACATTTCCAAAAATCATTTCTTAATAGCAATTAATTCACTTCTCCAGAAGAAAAGGACTTTTAAAGAATATCTATTGCTACCGGAAATGGCGCCAAGCTCAGAAGCCGTTTCCGCGTGACTCCGCTGATCCTGACTAGTTTTAAAATTTGAATATGGAATTCCGTGGTATACCCAACTTTCTGCCAAAACCATTGGCTTCTCTCTAAGAGGCTCTGTGAATACGCCACTCCACTAGTTCCAACGTTTTCGGAAGTTCTCGCGCGTACCATGATTATCCAACCCCCTTCTCACCTCAGTCTGAGTCATTGCATATACTCAAGATCGAGTTCAGGGGGGTGGGATAAAGGCAAAACGATTTTTCATTTATCCACGCCCAACAAAAAGCAAAATTTGCTCCTATATACCTTCCTATCCAAACTTCTGGAATCTCAAAAACGGTCAGCCGCTCGCTTCTCCCCAACTTGCGAAAACCTGTTCTGAGTCACCATTTTAGGAACTAATTTCGTCGGCCACTACAAAGACACCGCAGGCGCCGAAATTTCACGCTTTCAGGCGATTTTCGGTAAAAAATTTCTCTTCTTTCCAATGCTTGCCGACTTGCTAGCTGTTAGCAGTCGCTAGATAATCCTATTTGAGGACGGTCCCCTGTCTCCTTCCCTAATAGGAAAGAAGATACGAAAGGAAGGGACGGGAAGGAGAGGTGGGAGGATGGGAGGCAGATGTCGCCCACGTGTGATCCTTAACATCTCATAAAATGATACAGTTCGTGTACGGCAATTAATCTACATACATATATATACATATATATATATGTTTGTATACATGCATATGTATATATATAAAATAACAGAATAACATCAGCGTGGAGTGATAACACTGCGCAGCTCATACCTATGTGAAAGCAAGCCTGTATGATTCATTGTCCGAATTACCTTACTTGCTTGGGTGCTGCAATAAAAAATCCCATTTTTCGCCTACTTACGCAAAAACAATAGAGTTTAATAACAAAAACGAATTCGTAGCAGTGAGAGGAAAACATATCGAACTGTGAAATTGCGCAATCCTCTCCCGCTTATTCGTGTGAATAATTTCCAGTTTTTTCCAATGAGACGCTGAATTCACGAAACGGCCCATAATTAGACCATCTTTAGAACAACGAGAACGGAACCGGTATGGCATATTTCAATAGCTCGATTTTTCGAGTTGCATAAAGTGAGCGCGCACGTCGACGTTGGCTGAAGTGTCGAACTTTTAGAGAAAAGCGGATGAAAACGTCGACCCGAGGTATACGGTGGAATAGGAGAGTTCTTTAAAGAACTTTAAATAATTAGTGCCAACTTTCTCGCTACCCTAAATAACAAAAACGACGAATCGCATTAGCAAAATTTGTGCCGAACAAGAGCGTGCTTCGCGCCCCGCGCACATTGCACTCTCTCTCTCCATGTGTGCGCGCCAATCGCCTCCTTTGCTATAGACCACACACGCGACGCGACCGCACGCGTTTGCGCTTAAGTACGCGCTTGCGAGGAAATGTCTCCCTCCTTGAGTGAGCATCATTTAGCCGACGCGCGCCTTTCAAACCCTTTCGGATAAGCTATCTGCTCATCCTGAGCGACACTTCAACGTCGTACAATTGGTGACGCATAAATCACGTCCAGAATATTCGAAAATTCGGTCAAATATATCCTCCTTAACATGTAACCATTCCTGTCTCCCCAGTGTGACATATTCACTTGTATACGAGACACAGCAAAAATCATCTCGAATGACAGTTTGCAAGAGCAGTAAGGCAGCATTCCATTCGCTAAACTGGACGCGCAACACTAATACAAGCGTGACCGTCATCTGCATCCCGATTACTACCTCCTTCATGACTTTTTAAATCACGATACTCTGCATGTCCCAAGAAAGCACAAGGTACTGTGGCCCCACGGAAGTTGTAATACTTATATTCTTCAGCCTTAAAAACTTGTCGGACATCTATACCACTGGATAAATAAGAAAACAGCACAGCGATACAGCAACATTCGATTAAGCACCAACCATCACGCACGGCATCAAATGAGTTGAAGCACAGAAACGCATCGTTTTCCCGTCTGGCATGGTAACCTTCTACACCACAGCAAATGGGTATCGTACAAAAATGCGCGTAATCAGACGTTTTCATTTCGGCTATCGCGTGGCATATTATGTGTAATGAGTACCCTTGAAGGATTCGATGCTCTACTTAATGTTTGCACGGTTGGCCCTACAAGCAAAAAAAAAAAACAAATTGTTTCCGTTGAGCTCTCAAAACATTGGATTTTACTGTGGAAAAATTTTAAACTTTGCATAAAATTTCTCGTCGTCGAGAAAAACTTTCATTGTTAACTACAAGTTCCCTCTTCTACGAGCACTGCAAAACAAAGCATGTCCTCGATGTAAAGGGAGAAAACCAAATGTTTAGCCAATTAGATGGACGGGGTGAAATCAACAGTTTCACTCCCGAAGGGCAACTACGCGAAACAACAACAAGCAAAGATAGTAAGCGAAAGAGTTCTTTAATTATAAATCCTCTTTTAGGTGGTCTACTTTCACTCTGCTTGCTTCAGTTTATTTTATGTATTTTGAATATCCCCCTATGTCCATCTCGAACTAGTTTATCAGACGGAGTGAAAAAAATTCTAATCCTCATCCCTTCAACTCATTAGAACCAAAGCAGCGACAAAATCCAAGTCTTCTCGAGTATAAGATAAACAACACACCTCGATTTTTTATGGTGTTTTTATATATTCAAGTGATAACTTTCGTTGCACGTAGCAGGGCGAACGTCAACAAAGAAAACAAAGAAGTAAAGATAAGCAAACTATGGAAGAGATCTTTTAAAGCAATCACAATAACTGGGATGTTACATAGATAACGTATTATAACGAATAATTTAAGAAGGCTGAGCTTTGCTGATAAATAAGACATCTTCAACTACTTTCAATTACCGGGCATTAGAGCGCCCCTAGAGTGCACATTGCTTTGAAATGAAGTTATCATATCTCGAGACAATCAGCGCTAAATCGGCGTTCAAATATACGTGCCATAATCAACATATTTCCCAACTTTCAAAACATTTCGCTAATTTTAATAGTGCACATTAATTCAGAACTAGTCCAAATATTCGATGTTCGCATAATCTTTTAACGTTCAAAAAATTCCTGATTCAGGAATTTCAATGCCCAACTAGCTTCAATCATCTCGAACTGCTTCGAATACAAAAAATGTTCCCTCGAAGCGAACGCATCCTTTTCTCCGAAAAAAAAAAAAGAAAAAAAGAATGAGCAAAGACGCTAAGGTAACTTTTGTGCCATTCGTAAATGGTTCAAACGTACGATGAATTAGTGGAAAATTCGCAGAAACTAAATCACAATGAATAGCGTCGAATTTTGTAAAGAGTGTGAGCGCTGCTCGATGAGCCTAAAATGTCAGTTATGCGAGAGAGAGCAAGTCCGAGTGATTTACGAATATTGTATTCCTTAACAATGCCGACATTTTCAAAAGAATCAACATGAACGCGTTCTGCTGACGTGCAACGGTCGTTTTGGCTGTTGAATTAGCCTTCTAAACGATTGGTAAGTAGTGAGTGTATGCATAAAGAGTATTTCATTCCATTACTGTCTACAGTGTTACTGAAACTCCCTATTACTCCAGTATATGTTTTCATAAACACGTGTGTATTTCATAGTATTGCTGCACTGGAACAAATTTATCAAACAAGAAACCGAAAAAGCAGAAGAAAAAAACAGATATTCCGGGATTCCAGCACCGTCAGCAGACAGACTTTGGGCTAATTAGGCAAACAAATCTGAAATCATGAAACCGCAAAAACAAAACTGAATTTTGGTGCAGTCGCACTGAATAAGTGTTAAGTGGTATCACAGTGGTATAAGGCCATCTGCCAGATTTTTAAAACATCCGCATTAAAAATACTACTATAAATCATACACTAGACCACAGGTTGGCTTTTTAAAACTCCCCCTTTTCTAGTTAAGTTTTTCCTGCGTATTGGAAGTTAAAGTTCCGGACGGCTTCTATTACATCTCCACACCACCTGCGCGCCTAATTCGACTTTCTGCGAATTTAGATCGACTTGCGAAAGGCCTGTTGTCACCTTTGACATCGAGGTCCTCTTCAATTGAAGGAAATGTTTCTAACAACGCTAAGCCGTTTTCTCTTCTCTTTTGTTTTCCCGAATTAAATGTTTGCATTTGACGTCGACGCTACCATAAAAGTGTGCTAATCTTCTAATGTTACAGCAAATCTAATTCAGAGAGGAATTTCGAATAACGACCATCAGTATTCCTCTTGTTCACTTACAGCTTGGCTCATGAACAAACCCTGAAACGTCATATCTTTGAAGCGCCATATAAACCAAGTTCCGAGGACTGCTTAAAAAAACACAATCATTTTTTAAAGTCATGCATAGATGAATTAATTTTTAAGTTGAAGCAAGAGTCAATTTCATTTTGTAAGAGGAAATTAAGCAAGAATAACAATGAAAAGAATGGGTCAGTAGTCCTTGTACAGTACTGCCTCTAGAAGAAAGCGAACTTTAGCTAGGCAATGGAAAGGATAACGTCAACAAATGCACGACTTCCTTAGCGGTTTAGGAAAAGTTGAAGAAGACGGTTTTTAATCTCCGATTTAGGATCCGGCCTACGTGGAAGTGAACGACGGAGATTAGGGAACGACCCTTAGCTACGTCACGTTTCTCTGAATATGTAAATTTTCGAGAGCAAAACGCGAGCAAGATTGTTTCCGGAAAGAGTGAAAAAAAAACAGTCAGGTGCAGTGCGCAGCCAATTATGAGCTTTATGCTTTCTAATGAACTTGTCAAGCTTATGCATTAATAATTCTATTTAATGCGAAAGAAAACTAGTGTTAGCGACGCAAAGCATCTCCACACTATGCTTGCACACTATTTTCGGACAAGAAACACTAGATAACATAAGGGCGAGAAGCACTGGCTAATGTCGAAAGCAAGAGAAAAATAAATTAGTGCTAGGATTACAAGTGGTGCTAATAGCACGGTAATCGACTGTGGTCCACGTCAATAAACAAATCAACAACTCTTTGATACGCATTTCGATTGCAAACGCAAAGAACGCAGAAGTTCAAATAAGCGCTCAACTTTTCTTGCCTTTCACTTCAGCACTGTCAAAAATGACGGCGAACAGCGTTTTGAGGCCCAAACAAAACAGCTGTGTGGCGCTCTTGACATTTATTAAGGATGCGCGTTGTTGGCTAAATTTTGAAATGCAAAACGCGTAACCAGCTTTGTGTCGAGCGACGCTTATGACGTGCCGTGCTTCTGTTACTAATATACCTGTACTGTGCGCGAACATTGCAATTTTGGCTTGGCTGAAAACTCCAATAACCATCCTACTGACAGACCAAATCGATTTCAGGTGAAGAGGCATGCTAATGCGCGATAATGGGACGGGATGTGGGAGGAAGAAGGGAGGAGGAGGGTAGAAGGCAGGCAGAGAAAAGGAANGCCAGTAATGTTTAAAGCTGCTTTGACGGTGGCTACCTTGGCCCTAAACGGCCGAACACAAAAATTTCGCATGGTAAGGAATGGATAAATTTAAGTCACAAACGTAGCTTGAATCGCAGTCAAACGATCATATGCTTCAAAAAAATTAAAAGAAATATGACCGCAGAGCGACGCCATTAACCAGCCCACCATATTCATACTGGTTTTGTAGCACGCAAAACAGCACAATTAAGTCTTTCAACGTATAACTCTAATATAATCGACCCATACGCGCGACTCAGACGGATAGAATAAGATGGAATGCAAGCTTGATGTTGCACTTACGAGGGCAAATGGCTCGAACAAAAATAGCCACCTGACAAGCGCTAGCTTGCTGCTAATACGTACACGCACTCTTTTGCTATACGCTGAAGTGAGTACTCGTATCAAAACCGATTGCCAGGTAACTTACAGTATCTGTGAAAGCGTGATTAGCATGACACATTTAACACTTTAAGGACAAGTACATCGAAGTATGTACGCCATGAAACTGATCAAAAAAGCAAAGCCAACATAAAAACCGATTTATACGAACATTAACGTGTTTGCGCTCAGCTTCACCTTCATACAATCAAGCACACAACGTCAACAAACTTCAAAAACATTAATAAAAACCAAATCTGTTCAATTCCTCACAAGAATTTGACACTTTACCGTATCTTCTGCTAGAATAATATTTCGTTCAAAGCCGAATAGATCTCCGAATATCGCTGTAAGACGCAGCATGCGTATTGAATGACCCAAAAAAGTATTTTGCAGTTGATCAGGCATGATGGACAACTGCTGAGTTGGTTGTCTGCGTGAACAATAAACGTACTGCTTTGTCAATTCAGTTATTACTGTTGAAACGTTTCTAACAACGCTAAGCGATTTCCTCTTCTCTAGTGGTATTCATCCACAATCATAGCACTAATACACCACTCTTTTAAGCAAACGTATGGTAAAGACGAAAACCTTAACTGTGCCATCGATAATGGCGCAAGACGCCGAAACGTTTAGCATTAGCATTTGTAGCTGCGTTTCTGGTGTTCATCTTTAGCAGCTTTTTTTGGTTGAGCAAAAGACCGCATGAGCGAAAACTAACTATGCACTCTCAAGTAGCGATCAGTTGACCGTTTCAGTGCTAATTAAATATGCAACTGAGCAGGTAGACAGATGGATGGACTGTCTGACGAATATGGGCAATTGTTGGCATGTGCGTCTCATTTACAAGAGCAAACACAGTAATATGATGGAGAAATACGGCGACAACTCAGTTAGCAATTTGCTCTATTCGTTTAATTCATTCAGAAACTGTTTTACGCACAAATTTCATTAGTCCAAAAGAGAACAAGTGGAAAAAAACCATCAATGAGGGCAAGTTGCTTATCCGAAGCTCGTGCCATAATAAGCGAACACAATTTCTTCGTTTTCGACCCTAGCGTTCATTATCCTTCCTCTTCTGAAGTACAGACCTGTTCTGTTCTTTCTGTTCTATTTAGTACATAAGCTATAAAGTCGTTGTCGCTGACAGTGTCTTTAACACTTTCCACTTCAGAGTTATGTGTATTTGGAACAGCCTCGGAATGTATATGAGGCACAAAACATTTTGATAGCTGAGCGTCGCTTTGAATTTTTCGATGTGAACTTTCTTTCTGCTTTAATCTGTTGAACACCACGTGCAACACAAATTCCTCCTCCTTCTAATATTCCTATTCTATGTCTGACATGTACAAGTCACGCGGTTCTTTTTTTTGTTTTCCGTGAGTGCCAAAATTTGTTTACTTTTCTTTTGCATGTCGTTTCTGTTGTACATTTAATACTTTCTTTTTTTTTTTGCAAATCAATGCGGCATCAGTGGTTTCACGTCTCCTTGCTTATCGTTTTGCGTGTTTCTCTTTCTCTTCCTCTCTCAGTTCTTTTAAGAGAATGTGCGTAATGCACATACCCGTGTGTTTATATGTGTGCATTTATGTTGATATTGTGCTCGCGTGTATCCTCAGTATCATGTGCAGTTTTCTTTATTCATTTGAATGAAGACTTCAATCAAGGGAACAACCAGTCCAGACAAATTTATATTTCATTTCATCCACTAGGCTTCCTCTGAGTCAAAGCATGCTTTAATCCTTAAGTGAAATTTACATATGCCCACAATATGCTGGAAATGCAACTGCCCTCTATACATTAAATTTACGAATTGCAACGGATGGATTTTGCGCTACAAAAAGTCAAACTATTTGAAAAGAATGACTCTCTGGGATCTTACTAAGAAACGAACGATTCCACGGAATTCGAGCATATAAGTAAGAACGTTAATATTCGATGCGAGGAAGCGTATTGCTGAGGTGGGGTAAAAAAGTTGACGTAATGTTGCGGAAACGAAAGGGGGGAGAGGCGGGGGGTGGGGAAGTGGGATTTTAGGTCTCGATTAGCATAGAGAAGGATCGGCAGTGAGCAGTTTCGTTATATTTTGGAGAGGCTGGAACCCTATAAGGATCTTTTCGGTGATATGTGACGTGGCCACCACGTATTCCGAGCTTTTAAAATTTTCTTGAAGGGTGTAATTTTGCGAAAACTGTTAGAGCTTTGTAATTCTTTGTTAGCTTGCTCTTGTTGCCGGAGGTGAATGGTTCGTTTTTACGAAGAATTCGTTTCGTTTTCTTCACAAACCTTATAAATGTCGTTGTAAGGAACTGATTCTTTGAAATGCTGCGAAGAAATTATGGCATACGAAATACGAAACCTAACTACGTCTACGCGAAGTAAATGTGCGAAGGCCCACTATCGTCATATGCGTAAAGATAACGCTATTTTCCCCACCTTAAGATGCTGAAAGACGCCTGAATGGTTTCTGTGAAAGCGTACGGACAGATTCTCTTTTGAGGATTGCGCTTACATGTTTAGCAAATTGGATACCAAGTGGGCATTATGAAGCGACGCAAATGGGTATTACATTCGTTATATTTTGGCGTATTGTGGCTTTTGCTGCTCGCATTTAATAAAACGTATATGGTCAGTATTAGCCATGCGTGATGGACAACAACCTACCTCTATTGCTACGGTTTCTGCTTGTAAGCGACAAAGTAAGACTGTGAAATTCGGCTCAGATTTTTGAATTTGACTATTTCATATAAACCTTAACGTCGGGGATCTAGGTTTATTGTAATCGAGCGCTACAGTTGCTGAGGCGAACAAAAGCGCACGCAACCTTATTGCACGGTTCGATCATTATGCTTGCTTGAATTCATGCGATATCTTTCAGTTGGGTTATGGAGTTTAATTAGGCGCTGAGGATGATGGCTGAAGACGAGAATATCGGCACGAATGCTTCTTCTGCCAGCGACAGCATCTCTTTGAACGACTCCCCTGTGCAGGATGATGTAAATTTCTGTGTTCACCTTTCCTAGTAGTGCGCTGCCATCTTTTATTTGCGGTTGATATTTACTGAATGCGTGAATACAAAACAGCCCTAGAGACCCCCACGTCCGAGTTACGAGGATTCTGGTACAGTCGGAAAGCGTTAATCACTGGAAGGGAGTGCTTAAGTATCGTTTTCATTTATCGCATGTAGTAATGAAGAGGTAGATCTGCACTCGATGAAGCATCAAATTGCCGCGCAACGTATCGCGGTAAATCGATTTCCTTGATGTTCGGGCTTTTTTCACCGGAACCGTTTATCCCCGATCGACCCCCTCCCTGTTGCATCTCATTGCTTTTTCCCCGTCGAAACACTGCCCAGATCATTCCCGCTCCATCAGCCAAAAGTGATTGGACCACGGCATACTAGCTCATTGCAAGGCAGTTGGCGTTCACTGTTTAACATCACCATTGTTTTATAATAATGTAGGCTGGCCGGGAAATAATCTAAATAAAGCCGCAAAAGACTTTGAAAACCTTACGAATGAAAAATGATACTGAGGCGAGCAAAGCGTCTACGTCAGCGCATAAAGAACTGCTAAGAAGCAAGCAGCACAAGTATGCAGGGGAAGGATAGGGGGGTTGCATATCCGCTAATTCGATAAATCTTCGCGTCATGGCGTAGTCGAACTGATCAGGGCTGAGGAAAACAGTGTTTCACATGTTGTGATATGTCCTGGAAGGGAAGAGTGCATAACTAAGCGATATCAAAGTTGACAAAGACTCACGCGTTCTGTTCCAACTTCAAACTCATCGTAGCACTAACGTTATCCCCAGTGTTGATCTTATAATTTTGCCTCCTCGACGCATGGTGTTCGGTTCTTCATCAGAACAGTTGTTCGAATGTTGGCGTCATCATTGATTTAAATTTCGTCAGCAGGTTGGTCACTTTAATTAAGATGTCTAGTTTTGATCGGTATATGTAATTCAGATATATAGTTTTTAATTCACTGCATATGTATATACATGTATATATATATATATATATGTGTATACGTACACGTACATATTCATGTGTATATGTGTATCTATATATATGTACATGTACATATGCGTATACACATACATATGTGTATATACGTATGTATATGTATATACATACATACATACACATTTACATGTATATATATACATATACATATATGTATATATACGTATATATATGTATATATGTATATACATATACAC
>JPKZ01000255.1:473061-484267 GCA_000803305.1 Toxocara canis | reverse complement strand
TGATATGCATACGTAACTAAGATTTGTAGTTTTGACCCATAAATACGTTTCGTTTTCACCCTTTCTGCCGCAATATGTAACCCGTACAGAAGTCGAAACTACACATTTCACAGCAAATTGTTTTTTATTTTGTGTTCGGTCGTTACGAAAATGATGCAAACACGTCAAACAAATGATGTGCTTTTTGAATGGTAGAAATATGAGTATGTGATTGTCTCGGCTAACAATTAAGTTTTCAGAATTCATGCGGACTTTCAGAAGGAAATCTCTCGAAAATTTCGGCCCTTTATGAAAAATACAGCATTCAATGTGCGGAGATCGAAAGGTGATTTTTTCGTTTCATATTCATTGTGTCAATGCCTACAGTGCTTTTGGTTTCGTCGCATGATTAAAACAAGGCTTAAGCGTATGATGAAGTGCACTTCTGCATTCTTGATTCATCATTTATTCTCGGCTTACGTCTAAGAGGGCTTCTGGTCTTTTCTTAATTTTTACAGTTGAGGTTTTTTTAAAATCAGTTGCCCCCTTCGTAGTTCTGTCATAGATGAGTTTACCACTTCACATTATTTGAACCTCGTGGTGACTTTTAACTTTCACGTGCATTAATTTTCAACCCCGTTTTCTTTTTTCTTAACCTTTTCCCGTTTCTGTGCTTTCTTTTTTTTTGGTATTTTTCCGCGCTGTTTTTTTCCCCATCTTTCTAGCCATTTGTGACATTAGTTCGAAATCGAGCTCAAACTTATGATCATTGCTTCCTCTTCTTCCCCAATTAAGGTATGGTTGTGGATGGGTAATGTGCGTCTAGACTTTCAACGGATTTGTCATTCACAATTCTGGTGGTAATTTTTGGAAATTTTATGTAGTTTATCCTTTCCCGTGCCAGTTACGAAATTTATAACTGACACAAGTTTCCCTCTTCGGGTAAATTTGGCGATCATTGATGGGGTAGTGAGCCTGCCGTTTTCTCTGAGTAAATTTCTGGGTAACTACGATCATGCTCATGTGTACACTGGTTAATTCATTTTAATATTTCCGTGTCATACGTGGTACGAAATGTAACAAATGATATGTGCGAGAAGTGTACGAGAAGTTTGGGAAATGCCAAGAAGGTTCGGGAAGCACTAATCTAGGGGAAGAGGGGAAGGGGAATTCCTACCTTTTTGCTTTGACCAGTTAACTATTAGTAATTGTTGAACAGGTGCGGTCTTTATTTGTATGTACTCAGACATGTGTTCGAGGGACTTTGGATTTTTCTTGAAATTGGAAGAGTTGGGAACAACTAATAACTGCAACTATTTTATCAATTTAGGCATTTCATTACAGAGCTCATCTGGCATAGCTTTAGAAAAGGTGCTAGGCAGATGTCCAATGCTTTACTTTTATTGTTTTTGCTCACTCGTAACTATCTGAATTCTTCTTTTTCTTTAGCGGTAATATTCATCGTTTCTCAGTAAATTGATTGTAATTTTTCTGCAATGGCCATTTTTTACTCACGGCCATTGACTGGTTGTAGCGTTGTGGAGATGATGATTGACAGCGCACTTTTTTTACGTTATGTGAAACAGTCAGAATGTGATAAGAAATGTCGTTGAGAAGATTGTGTTTTAAACGTCGGAATGATTTATTACAGAATGCTTAATTTTGGAACTCACTAAAAGCTCACCATTTCCATATTGTATGGAATGCCCCTCCCTCCTCCTTTCCCACCCCCCGCCTCCCCCAGTTTTCCCTTCCAACCCATCATAAAAGTCAGAAAACTTTTTTCATAAAAAGTTATAGCCATTTTTGTTTTTTTTTTAACCTACGAATTTATATTTGCAGACTGGAGAAACAAAACAGCGAATATAGAGATCAGTTACTAAAAACAATACACGAACGTGAAATTGCTGAAGAATCATTTCGCGCTTGCAAAAGGTATTTCTTCTTTTTTATTTGTTAATTTGAAAGTGGCACACAGTCAGTAAAATCCACAAACTTTCTAGAACGTTTGACAATTAAGCTGCTTTTTTTGCTCCTTTAATCGGTGTCGATAATATTAGGAAACAATAGTAACATAAAGTTGTGTCCAGTCAAGGTGTGCTGTGATGCAATATAATTTATGATGAGATTCGCACAACGTTGAGCACAGAATTGCTCACGTAAAAGAGTAAGTAATGAGCAAATGATTTGGGCTGGCAGAGATTGCTTGGGGGCATAGAGAATCGAGTAGAAAACGATAGGTTGTGGCGCAAAATTTTGGTGTTTCATTTTCGTTTTTTTTTTTTAACACAAAACTGCGTTATGTAATGGAATAATATTGCCTATTAGGAACGAAAAAGTTTCTAGCGATTCTGCGCAACATACTGTTTCTTTTCAGTGAAAAATCCAGCAAATTTGACGAGCTGGAGAGGAAATTATTAGAATATGAATATCAACTAAAGGCTTGGAAAGATAGGAGTGCAGCTCAGGAAGCGCATCATACGAAAATTCTCAGTGATACGATGGCGAAATTGAATAATGCCATCGCTCAGGTACTGTTCTGTTCTTGTAAGGCACATAGAGTTGGTATATTACCAAACAAGAGTTGGTATATTACCAAACACTTACTGAACGATCGGAAACGCCATTTTTCCACTTCACTTCCAGTTGGATAAATGTTATCTATTTCTGGAAACTTTCAATTTTAAAAAATCATTCAATCGCATTGTTGTCGAAATTTTTGTATGCTTGGCATTGTTTTCAACATATGGCTACTTTTCTCTAGCAAGGCATACTTATGGCGACGAAGAACGGATCAGTAGTAATCACACTGTGTGTTGATTGCAACCTTTGAGGAAAAATAATAATGGGAGAATGTTTTAATCATTGTTTTTTTTTTTCGATCGAGAATGCTTCTGTTCATATGACGATGTAATTATGCTGAATGTTTGCATGAAGTAATTAATGCTTTTGTCCTTTTCTCTAACTCATTAGTATGTCATTGAATAGTTAAGCTGTGTGCGGTTTTAAAGCCTGGTGCAAATGATAAGATTGTTAATAGCAGATTTTTAAAGCGATGCATTTATCTGCAGCTTTCAAAGAAATGCGAAGTAGCCGAGAAGGAAAAGAACGATGCTGTAGTGCGTTACGCAACGAGGGAAGCTGAAGTTATGCACCTGAAGTCTGCATTGGAGAAAATTGAAAGCGAGGTAGGGACTACAGTACATTTTCCTTCATTGCTATATTTTCAGTAATGTATATCCATGTGGTTATTTATAAGTGCAGTTCCGTGCTGCTGTAGACTGTTAAAAAACATCTTAATTATGTAAAATCAACGATGAAACTGGGTAACTCAAAAGCTTCTTTTAGTTTGCACCCACCCCTCTCCCCTTCTCTTCCGCTTCATCCTCTCGTCAATGTGATCACGTGCATGTGAGCCAGCCGTGCGAATCGAGGGAAAAATTAGCGTGCTCTGTTCGAGCTTCATTACGATTTGCGCCACCTTCCCTCTGTCTCTAATTTCGAGAAGGGATGCCAGTATGCGACCAGGTCTTGTGGGGAAATTGCCATAGTTGCGGATCGATGTTTATGCATGCGCGCCCTTTCCGTCTTTAGGCTATCTAGGGGCGGAGTACCGCTATCCGAAGGCATCTTCTGCCTCGAGGTGCCGATCTGCACTTGCTTGGCGATCTTTCTTTACCTCGGATCGGCCGCCGTCGCTCACCACTTGCAGCAGAAGACCGAAGGGGACGAGAGGGAAGGAGGTGGAAGCGTTGCGGCTGAGTGTACTCATATGTTTCTATCTATTTTGCAGAAGGCCTCGTTGATTATGGAAAAGGACGCTCTGATACAAAGCACAAAGTACCAACGCCTACAGGATTATGTGAGTATTCCTTTTTTCTTCAGTATTATTTGAAGCCGTTGACATATACCAGCTTAAAAAATTCTCTGTTCTTCTCAATTGAGGCGGGGGATGAGTCGAGCTCAGCTTGCCTCCAGCGCTATAAAGTTTATAGCTTTCTAGTGGAGGGGTTTTTTGAAGAGGAATCATTTTTTCGTCAAACTGAGAAGAAAGATTGTTTTGATGAGGAGGTTATGTTGTCGGGGAGGCAGTTCAGGATAACGGCTCACCTGATTTTTTCGGTTGCAACAGAAATACGTTGAAGTTTCGTGGTAGTGCTAGTTTTTAAGTCATCTGTTGAACACATCAGTAGTGTGAGTGATTGCTAATGCAGTTGCTTCTTAAAGTTGATCAGGGATCAAGATATAATTACCGCAGTTAATTTGCATTACTTTTTTTTCGCGTTGGTTCTTGTTTCTTATGTTGCGTGTTTTGTAGTGAAGCCGCTGTTATGTACGTTCGATCGCTTAAGGATTGCTTAGTGGGAAATAAGTAGGATACGTAACTTTAATAGAATTTGGAATTTGAAAAAAAGAAGCTATGGCTTTGTCTTCAGAAGCAAAGTATCGAAACGGCACAAAAGGATCTGGAATCCGAGAAGCAGATGCGTGCCCAGCAAGATGAAACACTTGCGATTACGACAAAGCGTTTCGAAGTATCATTTTCGTTTCCATGTGCATCGTTTTCTTTTTTAATACTTCGAACGGAAATGATCTTTCGTTAGCTAATGATTTATATAGTTGCATTTATAATGAGTGAAATTAGTACTAATCTCTCTTGAATGGAATGGGATAAATATATTCGATTTGCGTTTTTTTTGTAGGACGATGAGTTACAGTGCAGTTTTTATGGTTCTGCAATATTTCGCTTTATTACTATTAAAGCGCTCAAAAATGAAATGGACGTGGAAAAAGACAGGTTTGGCGCTATGACGCGGCTATAGCATGGAGAAAGAGTGCGTTACACCAGTAGTTGGTACTCATCGTTTTTGTCAACTTCATCGTAGAAACCGGCTTTCTTTTCACTTCATTGGCAATCAGATGATGCTTATGAAAGCGTTTTTCATTCTAAACAAGGTTCGACTCGACATGTCATTAGGGTACTTTCACATCCTGTCTTCTATGATTGTCTGCGATCGGGCGTAGTTCCCCATACGAACTTGACTGGTAAGGGACATCCCAGATTATATTTATGACTGCACTGGTTGAGAGCCAAACATTTTTTGAATAGAGATGGAATTTGGAAAGTTTCCACCAGAATATGCCTTACACCACTTACACGGCTGTGACCTTACCGACAACACGATTACTCTAAGATTCGCCAGCAGATGTGCCTCAGCATTCTTTCTCTTCTTTTTTATATGCTTTCTTCCCTCATTAGGTGAACGATTTTGTTTCAGGCATTGCAAACAGTAGTGGCCGAGTTGAGATCTATGCTGGAGCAGTCACAGAAGCAATTGGCGAAACAAACTGAGGAGAAATTGACAATTAAAAGCGAACACGAGAAGCTTCTTCAACAAGTGGATGTAGGTTTTCGTATCTTTTTCTGTGCTTTTCATAACTCTGTACCTTTTAATTTTATTCAGTTGCTTCCAGCATTAGGTATTACTGTGTTTAGAGTAAAACGCCGAATATCAGTTGATCTAGACAGATTCTTTTTCGAATGTGGAAACGATTGTGCTTTACTGGATCTCGTCGCTGTAGTCTACAGCGGCCATTTTTTTTACCGAATGTCGCGCGATTTTCAGTTGTCAGAATATTCCAGTATGTGGTGTACCCATCACACGTGAGAGATCTCAGAGCCGTTTTGCTGCAGTATATCAAATCTTGTCATATTCGCTATTCAGGTGCGGTCTGAGGAGAAATGACCTTTGTTGTCGTTCCATGTTTCCCTTTGTGTTAAACGTAAGAAATTTTTTCTTCACTGCTGTCCTTTTTTGAATTCTGCTTTATAAGATCATCGGAAACGGATGTGAACATTGTTGAAATCTTGCATAGTTGCGATGACCGTGAAGTTTTACCATCCATATATCACAAACAGATTTATTAGCTTTTTTTGACATTGTGCTATATACTTCTACAGAATAGTACGTGCGGGTGGCACATCGGTAGTTTTCCTAAAACGAACTGCTTTGAGGGCAGTTCTTGCGCATTTTATTTGAAGGCAATGGAAGGAGGAGGAAACAGTATTCATATAGGCTTTTCTCGTTTATTAGAATGATTGGGGAAGAGATGTACTAACTCTTTGTATTACTCTTAGTAGAGTTACTTCCCTCT
Organism: Toxocara canis; assembly: GCA_000803305.1. Lineage (NCBI taxonomy): Eukaryota > Metazoa > Nematoda > Chromadorea > Rhabditida > Toxocaridae > Toxocara > Toxocara canis. The sequence goes on along the minus strand of JPKZ01000255.1, from coordinate 478,132 downwards.
CGAATAGACCTCTCTTCAAATGCATTGCGAAACGGTAGCATTCTTGACAAAATTCCGCACCCATTCTCAAAAATATTGCTTAATAATGTGGGCTTCTGCACTGAAGGTGCGAATCAGCTGAGTCAAAGAAGACTCCATCTCCCCTACCCTTTGCATAGCATTTCACTAAACTGAATGCCTCCAGGAAGCCGTGGTTTATGTAGCCACAGGACTTTATTCGAGGTAATGCGCTATATCTGTGTGCATGTCAGTGTTTTTTTCGACCAAGAATTATAAGTGCCGTCTCTTGCATGAAGCTGACATCTCATTTTCGTTGTTCATATTTTCAGAGTGACGATAAACATAGAGAGGCGGTGGAGTCGACTTACAAAAAGCTTACCGACGACCTTGCGCGTTTTAGGTTTTCTATTTATTTTGCGATGCTTTATTTAAGTGTTACTTATCTCCCCATAAAATCCTGTATGTAGAATGTTTTCCCCTGAATGTAATATCTTCGACTGTGTGTCAACTTCAAACAGTCAGGAGGTGCAGTAGGTGTCTTCGATTGTGCTTGGATGTTTCGAAAGTTAGTGTAGAACCAACAGTTTGTCATCGGAACCTTTGTGCCATTTATGTGATGAATGAAACTGAAAATAGAAAGCGACCAGATCGAAATGATGTTTTAAGTGATGTTCGAGGCGATTGTTATGGTTTCTGTTAAACTGATTCAAGTTGCAGCTTTTTTTAAAATAACCTGGTGAATTCGGATTGTGAATGAAATTTCTTATAAAGTTTATTTAATCTAGGCTCTACCAACAAGGAAACATTGCGACTTAATAAGTTCTTTATAATTTTGCAGTAGAGGTGTGTGAGAAGCGATATTAGGCCAGATGTTCTAAGGGTAAGGGTAAAATGAGGGAATTCGGATGACAAAAATTCATCTTTATCCTCAGAATGCGACGCACTTAGGACCAAGGTCGTTTGCCTTGTTTTTTATTTTTTCGCTTAAGTTCACCGAGCAGTGGAATAAATGCAGTTGAGCGCTAAACACTATCATACACCTATATCCATCTCCCTTCGCTCTCATTTGTGAATTTGAAAGGGTCTTTATGCAAATCGCAGTCAGATCCTATTGAAAAGCAGTTGCACCTGCCACTTTCAGCCGAAAATGAAAGTGAGGAAAGGAGGGAGAGTAGTACCTGCTCATTAGTGGATACTGAGCGCCTGTTACCTTCTCCCTTCTTTCTCTGTTTACTGCCGCCTGGCCCCCTCCCGCCCTACGTTCCCTCTATGGATGCCACTGTACGCACACTCATTTGAAAGAGAATTTCTACTACTGAAGCGGTGACCCCCCCCCCCCCCCCCCCCCCCCCCCCCTTCTCTCCTCACTCTATGGTAACACAAAGATTTACCGATTGCGGCTCGTGTGTAATGGTACATTTGTAATGCGGCTTAAACTTGATTAACAACATCGGCCCCCCCCCCCCCCCCCCTCCTCGTCCGCATTGTCTAAGAAATGTTGTGTTGCAGAATTTGACGACCAGTACAAAGCTGATTGAGGTGGAGGCCGAACTTCGGCGTACGAAAGAACGAGCTGATGAGGCACACAAAAAGTTAGAATATATAAATGTGATGACTACTGCAGAAATCGCTTCTCTTAGAGAAGAACTGAACGTTAAAATCACGAAAGGTTGGGGCGCAAATCTCTCTCTTATCTACAGTCCTTCGTTATTCCTTACTTTATTTAGGACATAGCAAAGTGATAACGGATTAGGCTTGTTTTTACGTATTGTATTCCTCTGTTTATAAAACAGAAGCTTAAAGTATACGCCATCTCCAGGATAGGCGTCTATTCGAAAGGAGGGGAAAAAGAGAACGGCAGACTTGCTGGATTTTATTGATGGCAGAATTGCTGGATTGGTCGTTATCAGAAGTTTTCAGGAGAAATGTTTTGTAGAATTACTCATTTCGTATTATTTTCTTCGCAATTTATAGTACGCGGTACAAATCAGAAAGAGTGCCAAAAGGGCAATAAGGGGGGAGGAGAGGGACGTTTGAGTTTTTGTGCAGATCAGGGTAAATTGAAAGGTAAAATGAGTGGAGGGAAGTGACGTGTCTGTTCTTTTTTTTTTCTGATAAGATTATGTCGGTCGCCCACCATTTGTTTACGGATGTTGTGAAATTTCAGTTCAAGAACTTAGTCGCCTGCTCGATGAAACGCGAAACGAGAAGGAAGTACTCAAAAAAAAGAACGCTTCTAATATTAAGGCATGATTTTGACATGGAATTTTCTCTTCTTTGTGCCTTATGGTTTGTAACCGTCCCATCTATAGCTAATATGCTTGGTTATTTTCTTACCCAAAAAATTCCTGCTGTATGCTAAAGAGTGAAGAAGTTATTGAATTCTGGAAGGTTATCGAAATTTTAGGTAGGGTATCACGAGGTTCTCTATGTGAAAAAAAAAAGAATTTTGAAAGAGCGAAGAAATTTTGGTTTTGATAAGCCTTTTCGCTTTGTAGATCTGCTGTTTTCCCATATTTATTTTGGAATGGGGAATTTCGCCAAAATTTCTGATTTTTTGGTCTTGCGATAGTGTCTCCTGCACGCGCGTTTGGTAAACTTCACTGTAGTTCTGCGCCGATTGGTAGCCAAGTTGAGCGTGGTGATGATGGTGTTGGTCACTGATACCTCCCATATCTTATATCTGTTTGTATTGGTTTGCATTGTAAATGGTCAGTCTTTTACGGCTTATAGTTTGGCATAGATTTTCGCAAACCTTCCGAAGGTCAACGTGGAGGAAAATCATAGAGCGTCCGTGTAAACGAAGAATTTTTTCGGAACAAATGCTGTTTTAATATTGACATAAAAGGGAAGCTAATTATAAGTTCTTTTGAAACAACTTTCTACTGAACTGTGAGAAGAAAACGGCTTCTCCTTCTCCTTCTCCTTCTCCTTCTCCCTCTCCTTCTCCCTCTTCTGCCGCTCCCTCCCTTCCCCTTCCCCGCTCAACCTCATCGATTATTCATCGTTCTTAAAAGCTTGAGGAAAGTGTAGATATGTTCTTGGAGTGTAAATTTACCATTACTGGAAAATCAGAAGACGTTCATAATTTTTCAGTGTTATATAGATAAATTGGCGGTCTATGGTGCAGTGCTTAAAGTATATTTATGTCTGACGTTCAGCTGAAGCGCATCAGACTGTAACAGTTCTGAATGGAAGTTGCTATCCATCGGGCAATATTTTGTTCCGTAATGTTCATGTTGACGGGTCTTCTTCCGCCGCGCCATAGATTGCCATTTAATGTTATGGGTATTCAGCAGTATGGTTTTGGAGATGTTGAAATTTTAATATTTTATAAAACAAATATGTGCAAATTGTTGTGGCGTATGCTGTCGCCGGAATTTTTTTTCCGGCGAAGCATTGGATACGTCTTGTTGTGAGAACGCTTTAGATCATTCCCCATTGTTTGCGTCTAATCAAGATGGTGGTTTGTTTGTTTATTTATTCGGTTCTTTAAATTAATTTATATGTACGTATATATTTTTTTTTAAGTTTTGAAACTCCTCTGTGAATGCTTAAGCCAAAGCATGTTGTCTGCGCTTTTTGTTGTTATTCCTTTAGGTTTTTTTTCGTTTGCCTCAGTTCTGCAAGAAGGTTTGAGGTTAAAGAGTAAAACGGTTTTCTGGTCCAATGACCGATAACAGCGACTAGAAGTTGTAGGAGGTGGTAGAACATTGAATAATTTGTCTCAATTTTGCCGCTTTGTTCGCTGAAGTAATTTTGCGCACTCGTCATCATCGTTAACAGCTATCGTTGTTTACGAATTTTTTAACTTTGTCATTTACAACAACTGAGGCGTGCAAAAAAGTCGCCGTGCAATAAGGTAAACGTTTTCGGTGGTAATGGACACAGAGATGCAAATGGTAGTTCGACCCTTCTAATGTTCCCATTTGTTGTACTGTTTTTCGTTTTATTCAGCAAAGGCGATGTAACTAATGTCTTAGTGGAATGACGTGAACAATATGTGTTTTATGAAGCCGAACAGGACACTTTTCTTGGAACAGGCTAATTCGGAGTTTAGCGGTCTGAGCTTAGCTTAATTTTTGTCTTTATGAGACAACCAGAATTTACAAGAATGGTCAACATAAAAAGGTTTGTTTTCATGCTGGTGAAAGTGATGTAATAGGTACATCTCAATCACTTCGAAGAGAAGCGATAACGGTGCGGGCGCATTAGTGTTTTATTCATTCGAAACACATGACCACTAATCTTTAATTAGCGTTGAAAAGCGGGAGAACTATCTGTTGCTGGAATGGACATCTGCTCCGTTTGGCTGGTGCTTATACATCTTTTTGGCTGTGCATTTTTGTTTCGTTTAATTCGCCGTTTTGTATGCTGTTGGGCGGAGAGCATTTTGTAGGCTGAGAATCAAAGAAGGTCGTGGGGTGGAGGTGGGTTTTACGCGAATCTGCAAGAGAGAGTTAGTGGTCCCGTCGACTTTCCGCTTAACCGTAATTTTGAATCAGCTCTTTCTTCAAAGAGCCGCCCAATTTCTTAATATTATTCAAAACTTACTATATTACCTCTATGCCACGAGAGTTGTTGCTAGTCTTCAGTTTTTTTGCTCTTTTTTTTCGGTCTTTGTTTCTTTCAAGTTTTTGTAAGGTACGTTCATTTCTCAAGCAGCGATTTCGAAAAGGACATCTGTGACGTGCGAATGTCAACAATTGAAGGCGACTTCGGAGTCAGATTATTTCGGAGTTGCATTTGCATGTTCATTAAAATTGCACTCGGCTTGTCAGTTTTCATCCTGTATTCAGATTCTTTTTCACGGTAGGATGAGTTCCAGTTAAAGTTGCAAAAGAATTTCCAAGCGATCCTGTGGAATCACTCTTCATCATCGATGTACCACGAGTTGAAGAGGGAACACTGAGATCCAAGTAAACTAACGGTATTCCTTCTGGACAGTTCTTAACCGTCGTGTATGTTTTTGGATTACTATAGTAGGGTTTTGGTCTCCATAAATGTGTTCTCACAATGGCGCTGTGCCAATTGCTGATTACGTTGTCGGGGAGGGGGTGGGGGGGGTGGG
>JPKZ01000255.1:391463-452630 GCA_000803305.1 Toxocara canis | reverse complement strand
TACTTCCATTAAAAAAGAGATGCTATAGTTGCGGAATTTCTACGCGGGGTTGAATGCATTCGTTTGTCGAAGCTTTTGTCGCTATATTTTTTTAACGTTCAGTTGAAGTCTTCCCACTTCTCACTTTGAAGTATCAAAGTGACATGTAGGAAATGGAATGTTTCAAAAGCTTTTTCGATGTTTCTTTGTTCAGGACAATATATGCTTATTCTCATAGTTTGCCATAACAAGAAATAAATAAGGTGTACTTTTTTTTGAAGATAAAACGAAAATTTTTAGATTGGGGAATTCAGATTGTCTAAAACGAAGGATAAAATCGAGTTCCGGTAAAAGAGCATTTTTCGGAATGAGAGAATTTGTTTGTCGTTTTTCTTACACTTTTCTACTCTGAAAAATTAGCTGTCACTGAGTTTTATCTATATTCATGTCAGAAGAGCACTACTGCGTGTAGTCTTCGAAGTGTACGACGTACGCAATTCTTCGATCTTATGCAACCGTGAGGCAAATTTACGCTATAAATCGTCAAGGTCATACCTTCTCATTTTTACAATTTGCAAGCGTCAAACGTCAAATTATAAAAGTCAAACCAAATTTGCAAACGTTTGACTTTGTCGGTTGACTTTATTGACTTTGTTTGACAAGGTCAGACGACAAAGTCAACCATCCCCTTCCGCATGCAAAGTGCGAAGGATCAGTGATTGCCTGGAAACCCTTCGCATGCGCAGTTCCAGAGCTTGCTTGGAGAACGCTTGCATGCGACGTTACATTACACACAATTATAACGAATCGCATGGGAAGGCTTTAATTTTTACGGACCATGTGTTCGAGGTGGAGAGAGAGAAGGAGGAGGACCTCGTATTTACTCCTTGTCGACTTTGAACTTCACTTACGCTATAAATCGTCAAGGTCATACCTTCTCATTTTTACAATTTGCAAGCGTCAAACGTCAAATTATAAAAGTCAAACCAAATTTGCAAACGTTTGACTTTGTCGGTTGACTTTATTGACTTTGTTTGACAAGGTCAGACGACAAAGTCAACCATCCCCTTCCGCATGCAAAGTGCGAAGGATCAGTGATTGCCTGGAAACCCTTCGCATGCGCAGTTCCAGAGCTTGCTTGGAGAACGCTTGCATGCGACGTTACATTACACACAATTATAACGAATCGCATGGGAAGGCTTTAATTTTTACGGACCATGTGTTCGAGGTGGAGAGAGAGAAGGAGGAGGACCTCGTATTTACTCCTTGTCGACTTTGAACTTCACCCATGTTCAGTTTCTGACCAAATTTAAATTGTTGACGCCAAAACTGAAATGGCTCCAATTCGTTGAGTTCTTGATTTCGGAGTTTGTTTTATCAGACAGTAACTCTGAATTTAAAACTGATCTAGTTACGCTCTTCGAAACACGCACAGGTGACGAGTGCGACTTTGTTAGTGTGAACTCGAGTTGTGCGCTCCAGTTATTATGGATATACGGAACACAACAGTTTAATATGCAGTAACTTTTTTGGTTTCAAATGCAAAGTATGAAAACATTTTTCGCATTTTGCATTCTAAATGAAAAACTATTCCATATTGAAACGTTGTCTTCAACGAATTATCTCAACGATTAAATACTAAATAAGGATCATTATTGTACTATTCAATTTTCCATGTGATATGATATCTTTGTATTTCTTAATAACTTCCATCTGAAAAAGACAGCTCGTTTGATAATTTATTTGATTGCGCGTAAACGTTGGCGCATGTAATTTATTCCATTTCGTACAGAGATCAAAGATAACTTAATCATTTGTGCACTTTTTGCAAGCATGCCATTTTTTCTTGTCATTCATAACTAATACATACTAAAAATTTTGATGAAGTACGCCTTATGTTTCGGCTCTTGTATCGTAAATAAAACAAAAAGCATTTAGAGAGAGGGAGAGAGAACTTTTTATCATTTGAAAAACAATTAAGTTTACCGTAAAAATGAAAAACCAATCGAAGAAATTTTGAGCTCAAAACTTTTTGGGAAATCACTCAAGAAACTTCCAATCTGCAATTTGTTCGTTCTTTAACCGCACTGCCAAGACGCTGAAGCATCGTCCTGTCTTTTTTTTTTTTTCAAACTATGTTACGGACTCGAGTTGATGGTGCATGCGAGAGTTTCCCGCGTACTTTCGTTCACACACTTATCCGAGGCCGTCTTCTCAAAATGTTCCAAAGACGAGCCGAACTGGCGAGCACTTGCATGACGAATCGAGCATTAGGGATTTGGCTCGAATTTCATTCCCGAAAATCTGCGCAGAAGGGCGAAAGAAGCAGTAGCTTCGCAGCTGAGAGACCCTTACCCCTCTCCCCATCCTTACTTCCCAACTCCACCACCGGAAAGGCGACTTTATTTTAACTGAACGGGGCATTCCCAAATCGACGCCGTTCTTTTTTTTCTTTTTTTTTGGGGGGGGGGGAAGGGAAGAGGAGGGAAGAACGAGGGGAATTACACTTGTTGTGCTTCTACCACTCCGTGGATTACTTGTCCATATGAAATAGATCTATGAGAATATCAAATTGCGTCGCAGAACAAAGGAAGTAGACAGGTGTGACCATCTCAGTAACCGTGTAAACGCTCCCGACTTTTTTTTTGCTTACGAATCACTTCACATCATTATGGTAAGAGCGTTTTTTAGTATACCAAGCTGGAAAATAGCACCAAGAGTCGATTTCACAGAAAAAGGCCAACCGATAACAGCGTTTCGAGCACTTTCTGGTGCTGTATATGAAAAGTTGCAATGCGTTTATCGAACGGTTTTCTCTTGATGAAGCACTAGCCGGATGCAAACCTTGCATTTTTACTTGTTTAACTTTTGGCTACGCAGAATTTGGCTTTATTCAAACTTACCTTTCATTTACTGAAATTTTATCAGTATTGTTATTATTACTATTGTTATTGTTTATTACTATTATTATTACTATTATGTTATTTATTACTATTGTATATTATTATTAATAATATTCGAAAGGAATTATCCAATGCAGTTCATAAACTATGGCAAAGGTGGGGGGTGGGAGGTTTAATGTGGTTGGCATATTTGCGAAAAACGTTTTTATTAGTTTTATTAAATGACAGCTTATCTTCAGGAATTAATTATTTTGCAGAAAATTCTATCTTTGGAGTTGTGCCGAACCACTGTATCCATCTATGGCCTCTCGAACTGTGCAAAATTGATGGTCGCCTGGTTTCCCGTTTACAAATCAATGGGTTTTTGTCTTTTTCGCACCGCTCCTCACGGAGGCGTTAACCTGCTGTGAGAGGTTTGTTTTTTTTTTTTAGTGTTTATGCATATTGTTGATGCCCATCCAGTTGTAAAGCAAATTTTTATATCGTATGCTTTACCAAAGAAACTCCATATTCTTTATATTTCAGTGCGAACGACGAAGGGGGGGGGGGGATGGGGGAACATCTACAGCTTTTGCGGAAATCTAAGCATCAAAGTGGAATTTTGATGTTTTTCAATGGCTGTAGTTTATCCGAAAACATATTAAGACAATGAATTTGACTTGCTTTCATCTATCTTTTCCTCGAAATTCGTTTTTCGAGTCATCAACGGCTCTTTAGGTGAAATGCATTTAGGTTCACTACAAGCGAGTTTCTGCTGTATTTTATGCTGTTCTTCTTATTCTCTCTTACGATGTGCACATCCTGAGCCACATTTTTGTATAAAAATGTAACAGTATTGCGTTATGTTTCGTCACAGACGGGCATTATGTGCAGTTTTGTGCTATAGAAGATTACAGCGAAGCAGAGCATATCGAAATCAGGATAGCATGCCTTTAAAAGTACTACTAGTTAAACCGAAAAGTTTGTGTCTTCCATTTGCAAATTTTCATTCAATCCTTTCTATGGTGGGAATGTGTATTCATTGGTTTACTTGGCCCAGCGGGAACTTTGATAATGCTTTTTGATGCTCCATTTCTGCGGAGACGAACAGTGATCTTCAATCTATAACAGGATTTCGTCCGCATGAATTAGCATCAGTTCTTTGAACTTTTTGTTGTTCCAATATTTTTGTATAGTTTTACGAATTGGTATAATTTTCTCTTTTTCTGCGTTCCTTACATTTCCCATGGTTAATTCGCTTGAGTTTTTTTCTCGACTTCTTTTGAAGAAATTTGTTCTATATTTAACACTTTTTTTTGTAAACGTAATTATTTCGATATACTGAAAGAGTAACGTAGCTTCTTAACATAATCGTTTAACTGTAACCAAAACGAAGCAGCTGAAGAGCAAAATTTTGACCGTTTACGCGAAAGCAAATAAAACCTTGTAGATATTGGTGTATCACAAACACAATTCGCGTAACCGTAAACAATTTTTCTAAATGGTGAAATTCTGGGTGGTTGTTAAGGTTGCACTGGAACTAGTAAACTGGTGCAATGCAATTCAAATTTTTATCATCTTATTTCCGTTTACAACGATAAACCATCAAAATCCAAAAACACTTGTCTCTTCGTCAATTGGTTTTTTTTTTTGGTGAATTTGCTACTGCTGATATTCAGCGAACGTTACGGTTGCGATGAACTGAGCCAATTAAACTTCCCTAACCGTTCACTCATTAGCGGTAACATTTGTTGGCAGAGCGTAGTGGTCCCACTGGCATGTATTTTTTTGAATCTGCTAGTTACAGTAGAACACTGAACGAGAGGGATGCATTTCCTGATGTTCTAACAACAAGTAGATTCAGCTTTAAAAATAAGCAACTGCTGAGACGAGCAAGTTCCCCAGCGAAAAGTGGAAATTTACATTGTTTCACTAAAAACCGTCATCGATTTTAAGTTCTTTGCATTTTTCTCTGAAAAAAAAAACGCCAAATCAAATTCTCCTGCGCAACAATAACCGTATAAATACCCTCTTGGCTTGTGATCTTCTCTCATCTCACCCACGTGGTTGATAGACAAAAGAATGATTGCTTTCATTAGAATTTTCGGCACAACAATTTCAGTGCATCATTTCTGCACTTCTCTTTTATTCGATGCCAATTATTGCACATTCCTTCGCCAACTTATATGACTGGAACGCGCACTCACTGTTATAAATGCACTTGCTTCAAGTGATACGTAATCGCTTTTGAATAAGTGCCCATCAGTTACTCCAATGCAATCAATTTTCATATCTTCTTATGCAAATTTTTTGCAATACAAATCAACAAATTTCGATGTTTGTTTGCTATCTTCTCGTATTGCAAATATTTGCCAAAAAATTGTCTTTCACACCAGATGTTGTTGATAAAATTGTCTTTCATACGACATGTTTTGTTAAAATTGTCTTTCCTACGAGATGTTTTGTTAAAATTGTCTTTCTTATGTGATATTTTGTTAAAATTGTCTTTCTTACAAGATGTTTTGTTAAAATTGTCTTTCTTACAAGATGTTTTGTTAAAATTTTCTTTCTTACGAGATGTTTTGTTAAAATTCTCTTTCTTACGAGATATTTTGTTAAAATTGTCTTTCTTACGAGATGTTTTGTTAAAATTGTCTTTCTTACGAGATGTTGTTGTCATTCAACAGAATCGGACCCACCAAACAGTGCATATATACAAAGGAGGCCGCTTTTTGGGTTTACTGAAGCAACACCATTCAGCAATTTTCTTCTCCGGTTCTTTTCGGCTATACCGGCGAGTATGTCTATCACATTCAAGAAGACTGTCAAAATGCGGCGAAACGGGCGTCACTAATTCAAAATAAAGATGTAATACAACTTATTTGTCAACCATACTTCACTTGTTAATTCTGCCTTGTTATTTGAGTGTACTCTATTTGTTAAGGTGGCTTTATTTGTTAAGTCCTCTTCATTTGCTAAGTTCACTTTAATTGCTATCTCCGCTTTATTTGTTAAGTCCTCTTCATTTGCTAAGTCCACTTCATTTGCTAGCTCCGCTTTATTTGTTAAGTCCTCTTCATTTGCTAAGTCCACTTTATTTGCTATCTCCGCTTTATTTGTTAAGTCCACGTTGGTTGCTAGCTAGGTCCAAATTATTTTTCAACTCCGCTTCATTTCTTAAGTTCTCTTTATTTGTTAACTCCACTATCCACTTTAGTTGCCAACTTCACTTTGTTGGTTATGTGCACTTTGTTTGTTAACTTCCTTTTATTTATTAGGTTTCGCTTTATTCATTAACTTCGTTTTATTGCCTAACTCGATTGTAGTTGGTAAATACACCTTCTTTGTTAACCCTTGTTTATTTGGTAACTTTACTGTATTTCTCAACTATACTTCATATTGCGGGCACTTTATTCGTAAGCTCGTAAGTTGCCCTTTATTCCTTAACTATACATTATTCCACTGATGGAATTCATTATGTTACTCCACGTTATTTGTCATCTCCGCTTTAACTGGTCACTCAATTTTTATTTATCAAGTCCACTTTATTTGTTGACTCCATTTTATTCCTTAACTGCAATTTATTTGTTTTTACTTTACTCACGAGCACCCTGAATTTTGGAGAGCGGGAAATGTAGGCATTGCGTCTCCTGCACTAGTCATAGTAAGGAATGAAATATGTTTTTGGTCGATGTTAATAGCTCAGGCTGGCTGAGCGTATGCTTTTCTTTTTTATTTTATCATAGAACTTTTCTTTAGCTCTTCTATATGGTTTCATTATCGTTCTTTCTTCGAACGATGATCTCTACCAGTTCGCCAGAGTTTTTGATTCGCCTTTTCGATTAGATCCCTTCCTTTTTAAATCGAGACGGAGATTCCATTTTCGAATTTCTCTTCGCAGCTACGAGGTAGATCTGGATCCCTCTGCAGCTCTACCTCGTAGAAATCCAACACAATATGCAATTTTAAATTTTATTTGACTGAAAATTTTGACGGAAGTCTTAGCGGTTTATCTTCAATGCAGTTGAGTGGAAAGTTGAACGTTCTTCAAAATGCTGTTGTGTCTTGGTCTTTCAGAAAACGTTGTTAATAGGCCAGGAATTGTTAACCCACTCGAAATGCATTTCTTCTTGTTGTTTGACAGACTAATGGTTTTCAGTTGATAATTGACTGGGAAAGCTTTTTTGCTTTAATATCGCTGTAAACGCGCAATGGTAGAGCACGATTTGATAAGCTGGAATTCGACGGACGATATCAGCAAAGGTCGTCTTCAAAGTCAGGCTCGCGGTACCGTTCATACGTATCGGTTTCGTCTAGAGCCTGACACCAGCGTCTATGGTTCCCTCGCGTTCCGGTTGGTCGGTAACCGCTCACACGGTGTTTTTGTGTGTGGCATTAGCGAACGATCTGAGCAGGTAATGATTAATCTATATACGTTTACGTTGACTTGTATATGGTTTCATTATCGTTCTTTCTTCGAACGATGATCTCTACCAGTTCGCCAGAGTTTTTGATTCGCCTTTTCGATTAGATCCCTTCCTTTTTAAATCGAGACGGAGATTCCATTTTCGAATTTCTCTTCGCAGCTACGAGGTAGATCTGGATCCCTCTGCAGCTCTACCTCGTAGAAATCCAACACAATATGTAATTTTAAATTTTATTTGACTGAAAATTTTGACGGAAGTCTTAGCGGTTTATCTTCAATGCAGTTGAGTGGAAAGTTGAACGTTCTTCAAAATGCTGTTGTGTCTTGGTCTTTCAGAAAACGTTGTTAATAGGCCAGGAATTGTTAACCCACTCGAAATGCATTTCTTCTTGTTGTTTGACAGACTAATGGTTTTCAGTTGATAATTGACTGGGAAAGCTTTTTTGCTTTAATATCGCTGTAAACGCGCAATGGTAGAGCACGATTTGATAAGCTGGAATTCGACGGACGATATCAGCAAAGGTCGTCTTCAAAGTCAGGCTCGCGGTACCGTTCATACGTATCGGTTTCGTCTAGAGCCTGACACCAGCGTCTATGGTTCCCTCGCGTTCCGGTTGGTCGGTAACCGCTCACACGGTGTTTTTGTGTGTGGCATTAGCGAACGATCTGAGCAGGTAATGATTAATCTATATACGTTTACGTTGACTTGTTTTTTTTCGCATTTCTTTCCCGTTGGAGTTCACGTATAATCAACAACTACTTCAGTAGCGTTTTCGCTTGCCTTACATTCAAGTAAAGGGGCTCAGTGCGGACATGTGAATCAAGAAGTTACTTCTTCTTCGCGCTTCACTTCTAAATGGAAAAGTCGCTTACGAGTATGAGCGCGGTAGTATCTTGAAAGCAGTGCGCGCGAAGTAAGGCTATGCACTTTGGTGGTGATGCAGTTGAGAAGTTTTTGGTGTTATAAAAGAGTAAGTGGTAGTTCGTAGCTGAGTTTTTTTTTTTCATAGAAACCAAAAGCCAATAATTGTACTGAAGTTAAACGAGCAAAGTTCTACTTTAATTTATGCTATGCCAATTCAGAGCCACTCTCCACACTTAAGTTTTATTTGAGCAGAAAGAAACGCATCTATACTATTGAAAACTGCCGAGGTTTTTCGTAAAAAAAACGCCATTTTTAGGCCTCAGACTATGCTTTTCAGGAATTTTGTTGATGTCAACTTGTCGTTTTTTTGAGAGAGAGAGAGAGAGGGAGTTTTCTGCTCGCATGTGTGATGATGAACATCATAAACGCTCAACGTTTCTTACATGCGATTAATTTATGGGAAATGTTTTTGAGACAAATGAGACTCGAAATGTTCAGGACAGAATAATGTAATCGTCAATTTGTAGTCAAAACTGCTGAAGAACGGCGATCAAATTCTTGAGGTGAGCGGAATCGACGTACGAAGATTTGCATGCGACCAGGTTGCAAACATTCTTCGTCTTTCGATGCTCCGAGACGGATGTGCCTTTCTTAAAGTAATTACCTTTTGTTCGATTTGCCCGCGGAGGGAATGACATTTTCGGAAACTAAAAAAGTATTTAAAGATCTTTCACAAGCGTAACTCAAAGAATTCTTAAATTATTTTACCTCTGAGAAGCGACTTTCATTTGCAAATTGTGGATGGCAAAAAATGTTGGCTTTTTTTGGCAGAAATTTCGCATAAAGTCAAACAAACGTGCGAGGAGATTGGAAAAAAAAATTTAAATATAGTCGAATATCATCCATTTTCTAGAGTTTGCCTGTTCACTCACTTTAGGCCTTTGTGTAGCAAGGAAAATCCAACTAACCTCTTTGAGAAGAACCACTTCCTTCGATGACTGGTGATTCCAGCTTAGAGGCCTACTTGAATAGAAAATGTGTGTACGCATAAGACGGGGAGACAAAGAAATAGAGCGGTTATGAAAGAGACACATAGCAGCGGCTCGGAGCTTACAGATATGCTCATATTCTAAGTATTCGGTTTGATACAACCGACAGACTCCATCTGTTTTGCGTGTTTCAAACTTAAAGAATTTTGAACCAATTTCTGCGGTGTTTCGTCTTTGCTGCGAAGGCCTAAAGTGGACATCTGCGTTTTTTTTTCGAGAGATTTTTTTTCGAGATTTTTCTCGAGAGATTTAATCCATGGAGGATTTACATTATGGACATGTGCGTTCCGGGCACCCCTGTTGATTGGCACCTACCAGCTAACAGAGGTTGTTGGTTATCCATAGCGGAAATATCCGTAGGGCAATGTACCGTGATGCAACTGCAGCACTAACGAACGTTCCTTAACGGTATATAACTTAATCAATTGTAGGTGTGTCAAGATAAGCAAGTGCAGTTGCTATTAAGAACACGTTCAAACATCGTCGGCAACCCGTCGTCAGCTGAATCCTGTTCGCTGAAACGGTCCTATTCGTCACACTATACCGAGCCGCCTACGCATTTGCGTACGTCAACTTCGGATTTTACCGGATTCGGCGATCCACACTGCGAAATTGCGGTTTGGGCTTTCAAAGTTGTATGCTAGTTTTACGCTAAAGGCTATTATTATGTTATTTTCATCGTCTTATTTCGCAATTTTCACATTATTTTTAATAGGGTTGAGAATGGATGAGTTTACATCGGTACTTCTTCATTAACATCAGGAGAGAGTCCGCGTTTTCAGCATTCCTTCGCGGAACTTCTTCAGGGCTCGTTCGCCTTTTTTATGCGCCAGCCCCCATTTTGCGAGTGTGAAACAGAGTACTTTAAAAGCAAGTTTGTTCCTCGCTGTTGTGCTTTTTTTGGGCAACCGATATAATTGTTTTCCATAACGTATTGTTGGTTTATGGTATTTTTGACCGAAACGAAGAGACGTCCAGTATGTGCGCAGTGAAGAACGTAAGAGCTTTTTTACCTGTTACATTAAACTTTGTCATCTGCTATTAAAGCAGTTGTCTGATTTTTCTATCCCAGTCATGGGTAAAGTACCCCGTTTGGCATAGTTTCGCGATCATTACTCGGATCAGGGCTTGTTGTTTTCTCTAAAGAGCACTTGTGGATAATTATGGCCATACACACTTGGCCATGCGTTTATTCACTTTAATATTGTGATATCATATGTTGTAGTGAAATACGGAGCACGTCGAAAATGTTCGATGTGTCATATAAATACCAAACGTGAAGGAATATAATGGCGGTAGCCATGGCTAACATATATGCATGTATGTGGCTAGCGCTTGAGTTAACTTTGAGTATCTCAGTTTACGCACACATTTTGCGATGGAAGTATAGGACGACATCAGCATATAGCCTTATTACGCAGCGTTATAAGTTGGGAATTTCACTTGAAAAATGATCAGATAGTGATCATGTTGCTCTAATACGCATACGCGTACAGCGTTTTGACTGTAAAGACGTCCAGATTAAAGGAAAAAACCTGGACAGTCTATTGGAGAATTTCTTTATTGGGGTTGCGAAACGCTGCTTGTTGGCAGGTACATCTCATCTCACCTTTGATGTTTTCGATTTGATACGACCTTTTTTTTTGCTTCCATTGTCTTTGCATACCATTTAGTAGGTAAGCATTCTTTGCTCATCGTTTCCATTGTGAGAGTACAACGTATACGTCGGCAGGGGAAGGTGGCCCATTTCATAGTTGCTGAACTTCTGAACGGCACGGCAACGTAGGACATGAGAGGAGCAAGAGGGGAGGGGGGGGGGGGGGGGGGGGGGGAAGGGGGACGAGGACCGAATGAGAAAATCAGGAGCACACGAAATTAAAGACAATGTAGCAAAAGGTTGCAGAAACTGAAAATTATCGGCATGCACATATTGAATAAGTTTCACAACGCACAAAAGGTTGCTAGCATGAATGCCGTTGATTAATCTCTTTTGAAAGAGCAAATATAAACAAAAGAGAGCGTCCTTAGAAGTAAAAGTGTTCAGTATTTATTGAACTTAACGTCTCTTTTCTTCTTTAAAAAAATATATACGAGCGCTCATTTGCAGCTCAATTTAAAACATTACCTTTTATCAACGGCTACAACGTTCAGGGTTTTCATTTTCATCCCTCTTAATTGTTGCATTCTCTCTGCATTTAGGGAGCAAAAAGTAGGTCACTAGGTTAATTATCTAATTTGTGATCATTATATAAATTTTTAAAGCATTCGATCTGGTTTGAAACATAAATTTTTGTTTAAGAAAATACGCCCGTGCCGAACGCATGACGATTTCGGCGATGCTGAATACGTGCATTTAATATGCTTTGATGAACTCAGCGAAAAAGTTTTCAATCACTGTAAGCGGAAGAGGTATTAATTGCTGCTTTTCCTCCTTTCGAACACTTATACGTTATAGGCGCTACGAGGCATACCAGCTCATTGGAGGTGCACTTTTTTGAGAAGGGTTCAGGGGTTCAGTTGGAAAGAGGGCTCTCGTAAGTGGCGTCTCAAAATGAGACATTGAATTCAAGTGTTGATCGAATTAAAAGGAATTTTTGTGTGATCTAGTTTATTCATGGGGGGGGGGGGATGGGGCTGAATTCAAAAGTGATGGGGGGAGGGGCTTGTGCGAATTTTCATCTTGGGGAGAGACGAGAAGAGGAACTGGCGTCAAAGGAGCAATTTTGAGCGGAAGGGGAAGGGGACTAAACTCGCAGATTTATGAATACTGCAATGAGATGTTGTATCTACAGTGATGATGCATGTTTGGTGTGTTGCTTCACAACCTACTGTGTTGGTACTGTGGGCGTTATACCTATAGTTCTAGTCCTAGATCTCATTGTTTACAAGCGCTCACCTGCATCGCAGTACTATGACGATGGGCTTAGTCGCTTCAAATGACGTCGTCCGCCATTTGCGCCAACATTTTGTGTGTGTAAATATACATTAAAGTTTATTAGCTATACCATTGGTAACAGTAAATAAATGGTTGGATGCGAAAACTACCAAACCTATTCGTTGAGGTACCTGTCAAAGCATTTGTCATTTGCAGGACCCATGATGTGGGCCTGCAACAGAAAACGGACATGCAGATGTGTGGTGTACGATGGAGGTGCTCTGTGTGTTTCCAAGTCGTTCGATTGGTTCGCTTCTTTCTTTATTTAAACGTACTTCGAAGTTTTTTTCTTCTTAAATATTCCTTTCAACCTTTCACACAGTCACTTCCCAAGCTTCGAACAAGTACAGTCAAATACCGCACTTATTAGAAACTTCGAAAATTCAATATTGTGATTGAACGCACATCGTATTAACATCTCCGGCAATTTCCCGATCTTCTTCGAACCTACTGTCCGTAGCTTGGCAGCTGCATTCTTAGTTCGGTTTTTAGAGACAATGAAGTGTGCTACTCGAAATGTTCCTCCATAATATTTGTTCCTTTTGCAAACACACATTTGTCGAATTGAATTAAAGGAGTCATGGCGCCTGTGCGTTTTGATGTGCCTCTGTGCTGTTTGGTAATGTGAACTAGTGTGACTCAAAAAACCTGTGAGCGTAAAATGTTTTCTGCGTAATCGTTGTTCAAGGACATAGAGATGGCAAACAAATTTAAAACTGTGCTCCTCAACTTCCGCTGAGACTGCGACACTTGAAACTTTCGATTAAATTTGCTTTATGAAAAGGTGTTCAGAATGAAAAATCCCGTTGCAAAACCGAAAATGCAAATCATAATGGAATGCGCATAAACGTGGAAAAAAATTTTGATTTGCTGAGCAATGCCTCTGTTCACAGCTTCAGAATGGGTATGAAACGAGTGCCGAAATATCCTTGTAGAGTATTTCCGGGCATTTTTTGAGTGATATATGTACGATGGGTGGAACTACAAAAATCAAGTATCGTTCCCTCCCCTCACTTATTTAAGGAGTGCAGTAAAATTCCTAATCCTTTTTGTTTCAATTTTTTGATATGTGGCCACTGCGGTTGCTCCCACAACTTTAAACGTTCCTAATGAGAAGGCGCTCATTGGACAAACAGCAAATAAGCCGGATTGCTTCTTGCTTCCACCATGGCAGAAAAATGGAATGTTTAATGCAAGTGTTTATAATAGATCGACTTAGCCCATAACAGCACTAACGCATGTGCACTCATTGCTGCTAAGCCACATTTAATACTTTCCCCTACCCCCCCCCCCTCTTCACCCTCCCAACATTCGGGAGTATGTGTCATGACCGCTGCGTTCGCGGAATATTACGGCTCAGAAAGCAGCAATGAAATGGTTGTTGAGGTGGCTAGCGACGGCAAGTATCGCACAAGTGATGCGCTGATGTAATTTGGGCCAGCCTTTAGGCACATCTGAGTAGCACACAAAATTCCCGTCGAGACCGCCAATCAGCGCAAATTTGGTGCATCTAGCAGCGCAAATTTGTTTATGATCCCTTCTCGTTTCATACTTCATCGGACACACTCATTGCTGATTGTGACGATTTGATCAACTCCAATCTGTTGATGTCCACCGTTTAAAGAGCGCTTCGCTGCGTTTCAAACGAACCAATTCAAGTTCGCTCACAGCGCTCACATTTCATGGACTACTGTATGATACCGTATTCCCTTAAACGGAATAACGATTGGTGCTTGATTTATTCTGAAGTGACCAGAAAACATGCATTATGCAAAATATTTCCTCAGGGTCCAAAGACATTTGTGCATCAAATGGCTTTCAGTTTTAAAATGTTTTTGGACGAACTCGCTGAATAATATGGCATCATATGCAAATTGCATTGATGCTTTATTTTGAATTCATCCGTAAATTCGAGCTTCGCAAAATGTAATTGGGGCTTCAGAAAAAAAAAGTGATTCAAGCCCGTTGAACCTGTGTTGTAGTGTTGCATTTTTAGCACATTTATATTTTTCTCAACAAATCTAAGTGATATGAAAAAGTCCGTTTGATTCGTTTAGTATAACAGCTGGCAGCAAAGGCGATTACAACTGTTGTGCTTTAAATGCGCCACTTTGTGCATAGCATTCTTCTTATACTTTTTTCAACACACCTTTACGGTGTAAAATAGATTCCCCGAAAGAAAAGCCAGATTAATGAGTTTTTGTTTTTTAAAATCTGAAAAGTCGAAAATAGAACAAGTTTGTTTCATACAAAAGCATGGCATTGTTTATTTGCAGAGACATTGGCATATGCTGAAACATGAGTGGACGTCAGGTGCAAAGAAGCTGTTGCCTCGTCCAGCGTCCGAGTATTTTGACCTCGAGAAACACGCGAACGTGCAATATACATTGCTGTAGCAGTTCTTTCTATAAATTTTGCTGAAGTTTTTCGTTAGCGAACATTTCACACAATCTAACTGTGGATATTAGCTGCTTGGACAAAAAACATTCACAGTAATGCCTTTTGTACACAAAAAAATTGTGTCGAAATTGTAAGTCCCAAAGATTTCATATTTAAAAAAAGAGGATATGAAGTCCGCTCTACTTGGTCTACTTGAGTCCAGGCAATAGAGCTATAAGGTATGGTTTATAGTGGAATGGAATTTGTGGAATAAAATTTATGCACTAAACATTTTAATTCCTTCTTGTTGTATAAGCATCGTTAAAAGTACAACATATGAGAGACGGAAAAGACATCGTCTGGATCAGCAGCAACATTCATGATCATCACAGATGGACGAACAACGACAACGACGGGAGGCAACTGACTATAAAGGGCGTGTCTGGGGAAGGGAAGGGTGGGGGGGCGCTAGAGAAGGGGGGAAAGCAAAGTGGACGGCATGCTTTGCGAACGTAAATCGACTTACCATGGGGATTCTGGCGGCCTACTTTGGAGCCATTTCAACACACGCCGATCGTTGCCATTGGCACACTTTTAAAACAATTCATTGCCACAGAATAATTGGGGTCTGGGGTTTAGCGGTATGAAAAATTCATGAGGCATGACCGTGTAAAAATCGTTTAGAGTGAGTCGTTTTTTTTTGTATTAGTTGCTATTACGAAATCACTCCAAAGCCCTGTTTGCGATCTTTGATTGGGGGGGGGGGGGGGGGGAAGGATGGGATTTTCTCTTCTTCTTTTAGTTTGAGCGTGAGAAAATGCTTTTTTCAATTTCGTTCTCAGGCATCCATAGCTCCATCCCCTGCCTCCTAGAAAACCCTGCTCGCCTCCAGTTATGACTCCCGACTTCTAAAAATATGGCCTCCAACACGTGCTTGTGGAGTGACCCCGTCCCGGCTTCGGCTGTGAGCTCTAGCTTTGAAAAGTTCCGCTGCTATTCTGAAGTGACTTCGATCTGAGAACATTAATCACAGCTTTATTTGTCCTGGCAGCAGGGAATGCAACATTCTGAAACTCGAATGCGATATTCTCTTCCAAGCGAGCGGCTGAAACTTTTTCAGTTCCAGTGCTTTTACATCGTAGGTGTTGCTCAACGAATCGGCTCAATTAGCTGTTAAACAGTAGCGTTTGAGAGCATCTTAATTGCTTCGTTAATCGTCTTTGAATCGCTTTCATTGGTTTTGCATCACCGACAAGTGTCAACTTCGCTAATGACGACGTCGGCATCACATTTGACGTCATTCTCGGCATCCAATTTTTTAACCTCCTTATGTCTTAACTGCCGAACATTTCGAAGCTTTACTCTTTTTATGCATTGTTCGCCGTTGTGAAAGCGCATTCCGGGTTCATCATGTGTTTGCCTATGTATCTGTTTGGTTTGTTGAGTGCGTTCAAGTGATCAGCTAGACAAGCTGCCGCAATCCAATGTGGTCATTGTCGGTTGTTTCGCGGGAGATCCGGAACAAGATTTTGATGTGATCTATAAATTTGTGACAAATCTAATGTGCGCAGAAAAGAGTGACTAATTTAGATGAGAGTAAACTTGCTGTCACGTTCCATTCCATGTAACGCAGTGTGCACTCTTCGCATTTAGAGTGTTGCGTACAACGAAATGCGCCTAAACCACTGCTGAAGGTATGGATTTCTTCAACGGAAAATGAGGGAATTGTGACGAAAAAAAAAGAACGCGAGAATTTTCAGGGAATGAGTGCCAACAACTACAACAGCTTTGATCGGTTAAACACGTCCCGTTTGCAACAGCAACAACTTCACAACGCGCTTCGAGAGATTATTTGATTGCCGGTCGGGCAAGAATGGCTTCACGTAGTTAAACGTTTATGGCATCAGTATTTCAGCATTTGTTTGACGAAATATACCGTCAAGGCAAGCAAAATGAGTATAACGCAACAACCAACAGGCGCGCTTTTCAATTTTTTTTTTTTAAATGCAGCGTGAGTAAATGCTCATACGAACTTGAAGAGCAAACGCTTTTCGATGACGTGCCCTTCAACTCCTACCAGCAAACCTTGAAGCACTCAAGAGATAATTGGTAGCATGCAATAACGCCAAATGACTTAGAGCTATCACTGGTATTAACGCTGATATTTAAAGTTGAGAGGCACCCGTTTCTTCTTCTACAGTATCGATCAACGTTTGAAAAAACAAATCACGATCCATATCGTTGTCAACGACGAAGTGTGCTTGTATCTTCCTTCAGCTGCTATACGGACTGCTTTACTGCAGAATAATTAGTGGTGTGATTGTGCGATACGATCAGCTCTGTCCTGATTTTGTTCCACAGAACTGAACACAGCTACTAGTGATTTCTCCTTCGCATGAAATTAGAGGACGCGAAAAGTGGAACGAGGGCACCGTCAGTTTCTAAAGTTTTCAAACTAATCATATAAGGTGTATCGTATGGTTCGTGAAATGCCAAAATCTGTTAAGGATATTCAGAAGCTTTTTTTTCTGGTTCGCTTTAAGCGAGACCACACTCGAGAAATACATTTCCAGTAGGTGCGATATACACTTATTTCATTTTATGTCAACATTGGCTGCATGTTTACGATCATTAACGTTGCGGCCTCATGGTTATCTGTGGTAGCAAAAAGTGGGCTTTCAGCAATCGTAATCAGAAGGTAAGTGGGGCAAATGGCTAGGACCCCCTCCCTCCTCCACTTGCACACGAGCGATATTTTTGAAACTGCTTTCAGAACGGCACAGACAAACGAGACTGGTTGGGAGTTTCAAAGGCGCCCCCATCACGCTCGTTGTCGATATGCCGTTGATCAGAGCGCAACAATGTTTTCGAATGTAAAGAAGCGCTAAGTGGATGGCTTTCAGCAAAGAGCAAATCCCATTTTGCAAAAGTTCAATTAATCGAAGAGGTTTGCTCGTTGCTGCTCGCATGCCGATGAAGCTCTTTCAACGATCCATCTCCTCTATTATGGTCACCCAAATGGGGTCCCTCTGGAGTGTTTAGCTCATCGATGACGTGCAGCTGCTTAACTTTCTGCTAGCATTACTTCCACCGGTCCCACACGTTTAGCTACCGATGATAGCTAAACAAAAAACATCATTTTTCTAGTTCATATTCGTTAGGGTCAGGTTGAAGACGGTACATTGAACAGGTGCTACAAACTGAGAACTATGAACAGTAACTTTCCTCGAGGAGGATCAACCTAGGAAGCGCTCCAGCTGCACTGGTACCATGCGCGCTTTTCGTCAACTTGCTTGGCATGGCCCAACTTGTCCCACAAATGCTTCACAATCAAATGAAGAACATATGTGCATGTGAAAGAGTGGAAAATAAAGAGAGTAGAGCTGCTCTGTTTGTTATTATTACAATGTTTTGCATCGTATCAGAGTTAATTTGGATGCAACAAACCGACTCGGCAGCTTTTTGCTGATTTACCTTTCCCAGACAAAATTGTCCCCTATGCACTTAGCAAGGAATTTATGAATTGCTTGCTTCAAAACCTTGTTTTGGAGCCCTAATATAGCTATAAATCAGTTCTGCCGAGTACCTCTACAGTAGCGTTTCAGGTTCGTGAGTTGAAACTAAACAGCAAATAGACAGGCTCATATATCGATAAATGCACAGGAACGGTCTCGCCAAAATGCAGCTAAAAAGCAGTAACCAGCAAGCCGGTTGTAAATGATGAAAAATAAACCAGGTGAAAAGGAAATATGCGACTTCAATAAAGATGCTTTCATGTATATCTAGCCAATGATAGACTATGAATGAAAAATTCAATTCATCGCTACCGTACGCGATCGGGAAGAGCATCACCAGTTCCTTCAAGCACTGTTCAAAACGCATGCTTGATCAATTTCATCGAGCAAAGAGCATGGCAAGGAACTGAGAAGAATGTTAGGAAAAATCGCTTTTTAAATAGGATGTTAGTCCGCATTTTTATTGCATCTTTCAGCCAGCGTTGTTGCTAAATAATTTCGATCGCGGAGGAAATTAAAAGCTTTCTAGAACTGCGTCCCTACAAAGATAATTATTTCTTTCAATCTACACTAAACTTCAGACGGTCACTCTAAATTAGGAGAATTAAACAAATTAGCCTAATATATGAATGCTTGGCGTTGCTCCGCACAATAACATTGTAGTTCGTCATCATCTTCGCCGAATGGGACAAACACATTCTGGACCAGATGGATTTTATAGAAAAGCGCTTTGCAATTGGTGGGCATTAAGTTAATGAAATAGCACGTTATGAGAATGAACTTAAATTTCACATGAATTAATCGTAATCTGCCTACAAAGATGAATTAGACAGTTCGTTCACATTAGTCAGATGCGTTGAACAGAAATTTTGGATTCTTCTTTATTTTAGTTAATCGAACACATTTGTGTAAAGAGAGAGCTATTGAATGGATTGCAAGAGCTAATGCAAGAAATTTGCAGATATGGGCGCAGTGTGACGCAAAGAGTCGTGAGCAATTTGTTGTTTGTAATTCGCCTCAGCGGCGTGTCAATTTCACTTAATTGCTCATTCTCATTCCTGATTTGACTCGGGTTCAAAAGTAACGATAAACAAGCGATAGTCCTCGAGAAATGAACTTAATTCGATGCCCTCACACCACTCGTCCAAAACAAGCCAAAGCCATTTACTTATGTTTTCGGCGCACTAAGGTACATTTTCAAGCGATCAACTCAGTTTGACTTTTTATCCAGGTCAGCTGCACTGTTCAGTTTTTTTACACCGCGAACTGCGAAGAGGAGGATTACAGTTGAAGATCTCATGCAAAAGAGTAGCATATGGTAGCATGTTTCCAAAATCCAAATCATCTGCTAATCCGCTTTTTTGAAGATTGTATGCTGTTATTTTCACTTGGACCACTTGAACGATAAAACCGTTATCAAACATCTAATTATATTAGGGGTAGATGGAGGGGAGTGGGAAAATGAGGGAAGGGGAGCGGAGAGAGCGAGGGGAGGAGAAAGAAGGCAGATGATTCAGGGCTGATACCAACTAAAATTAAGGTCATCTGAGGTCGGAAATTGAAGCGTAACTTTTTTTTAAGAAACACGGTCGGGTAGCTCAAAATGAAATATTATTATGTTGCTGGAAATCTTAACGCTTTAGCAATGCTGAATGAATTCTTAGCACAGAATAAGCTTCCATAAATTTTATTACAGTTTGATGGCGATGCTTCGAATATAGTTCACCTCAAGTTAGGGGACATACTTTTTGTTTCAATAAGAAAATGGCCACTAACAATTAAATCATGATGCTTCTGAAACTCGCAACGCTTTATTTATTGGTACTTCTAAGAGGTATTGCATAGCAATGACTGCAATGTCTCGAACAAATGAATAGAACCACAAGAAACTTTAAAAAAGCGCGCGTTTAAGCTCCTTATTTTGACGATTTAGGCAAAAAATTACAGATAAGCAAAGTTGCAAGCAAACAACGAATTAATTTTGCTCACCTATTTTTCTGACTTCGACTCATTTGACCACAAGCTTCATGACAGAAGAATACTGATGAGCTTGCAACGAATGCAAGTCCTAACAAAAAAACGTATTGTTTTAACACATCTTTTAGCTAAACACTTTTTTAACGATCTGTGATCGTTGAAAACAAGAAAACCAAGAATGGGATGGCTTTTTTAATATTAAAAAGAAAAGTCAATTCTCTCTTATAGATTATCAAAGTTAGCCTTTATGGGAAACGTACATTTTTAATAAGTTTTCTGGATTAGTGTAACAATAACAAAGGTGATCTCTAATGGACAAAGATACTTTCGAGGTTTCACGATATATGCAAGCGTGTTAGATCACATAGAAAAATATTTTATTTAAATTTCTTATGACGCACATTTCAATTGCAAAAGAAACGAACAAAATTAAGAGCGACTTTTTTCATTACTAGCGTTAGTGAAGTGGCCAACGCAAATAAGTGAGAAAACTCTCTCTACTCAAATCGACCAATGCACACTTTTTAAATAGAAAACATAACAGCAATGAGCAATATAAACCTCTGTACTGAAAGAAAACAGCTCTTATATGCAAGGATTAAAATCATCGTATCTTATTCCTTCTTCGCTCTGCATTCATTTTAAAACCGTTAAACATTTTCATATGGTACATTTGGATGTCTAGAGAACATTGTACGTCTGAGGGCGCTAAAAATTACAAACATAAGGCACGCACCACTGCTTCATTACTTCTTTCAAAAACGCTCTAATCTTATGGCAGCGACGGATACATACAACATATGCCTTACGTTTTCCATCTGCTAGGACCCCCAAGATATGAGTATAACTGTGAACTATACAGACGATGTTGTGTACTTTGTATATCTTGTAGATTTTACTTAAAAGGCGGAGAAGAAATAAGATCGACATCACTATTTTGCAGACGTTATAGTGCATACAATTGGAAAGGCGAGTCAGACTATTGCAATAAACATTATATATATATATATATATATATGTATATATATATATATGGCGAAAGTATCCGCAAATAGTGGAGCACTTGCAAGCAGAGAGACACAACTACGGACGATGAGAAATTCCCCCATTGTGCTTTTACTAAATGCCGATCGTAACAAGGAAATATGTTACTGTAATATGTTCTTTGTTCTTTGCTAAGCGTAACAAGGAAAAATCTGCTTGTAGGAACAAAGAAAGTCAACATATTTCCCTCAATGTCTGTGCCGGCCTTGAGTAAATTTTGTGTTTGTTGCCCCTCACAGGGAATTAAGACGCGTATATTTCGCACCACGAAAAAACCAAAAAATATGACAGAAGCGAATTTGTCACGGGAACAAATACGCTTAAGGTGCTATCAGAAAGACAACAACATAAGCTTATAATCAGTTCGTCATTTCGCTGATAACAATATTTGTTTACCGAAATTTTTTTCGGCTGAAGTTTCGATAATTCATCAATGTTTGCGGCTGAAACAGTTGAACGATGGTTGAATAGCGGATTTTGATACTCCAGTCAAGTGTGATGAAGTGCGTAAACTCCCAATGTAAACTAAAATAAACGACGAGCAAAAAAAGGTAAAAAGATATTGGTTTATAAAGAAAAAGACTAAACGTCGAGTACAGCTGTTGTCTTCACAAATCAACGAACTTAATAACACACACCGCAATGCGCATTATCAATGAGTGAGTCACTGGAGGTGTAAAACACTGTATGATTCGCTTCATAAACTACAGAACAAAGTAATTCATGAATCTCGTCTGATTGAAAATATACAGTTTACAATTGAATCGAAGTTAGTTTTGGAGGACAGTTCAACTCGTTTCCGTTTACGTCGCTTTTGGAAACGAACAAAACAAAATTTAAATGAATTTGTTGCTCAAGTTTCTCGTGCGTAGGCTTATAAAAACATACGAAGAGAGTAAACAGGAAGTTCATAAATCCGAGTGTGCGTATGGTAGTCATAACTAAATACTAAAAACGTTCTTTAAAAATCTATAGGATTACTCGACTTCGAACGTCCATTTTCACTGCAAAATAGGCAGCGAAATTTCCCAAAAGTTCCCCATTCTTATCAATATTAAACGATCAGTTGAATATTTCGTCACGGTTCTGACATTTTTATGCTTTGAGCTTTTTAAAAGAAAAAAAAAGTTTCAACAACAAATAGGACTTCTTTTACAGCAAACTAAGAATCTCAAAATATTCAGCAGAAAAAAAATGTGCCAAAATAATAACAATATGTATTTAATCGATAATATAAGCGTCAAGCATACAGCTGAATACAACAACTATTCTGAGGAGATCGACTCTTCTAAAAACAATAGTTGAGCGATTATCGTAATTCAACACAGTCGCTCTAATCGTTTTTCGTCTCTTTTGCGTTATCATTTTGTGTTGTTGAACCGTTCTTATGCTCAATTTCATTTTTCTTCCACTTCGTACGACGATTTTGAAACCAAATTTTAACCTAAAATGAAACGAACAGATCATTGAATTTAGATGAAAATGATTTGAAGGATATAAGGAGAAAAAAGCGAAAAAAAAATGGGGGCAAGAATGATTCGCAATAAATTAAACAAGTTGGGAGACACGTTTTAGAGGATTGACATGATATGGCGCTTTTCGCATTCGTCCATTACCACTAGAATAAATGTCGATAAGCGAATGAGAAATGCGCAACAACGCACAGACATTTCCGCTCAATACGCGATCAAAAATGGCTTTCAACGCGCATTATGCAATAATAAGAGATCGGAGAGATTACGAGATCAGAGATCAGAGCTGATCTCACGAGATCAGAGCTGATGGCGCCCATCTTTTCGGAATTTTTTCGCTCGTCTTCCCAAAATTACCAATTTCTCACACATAAATCCAGATTCTGAATTGGCTTCATACTTTGAATTTCTCACAGAAATGCGCGATATAATTTGCAATGTTTTATATCACGTGAGCGCACATTTCCATCACACGAATTGAACTTGAAGGCATTTATTCGCTTTCAAGTTCTATTTATCTCATTTTCCAAAACTCGTGAAAAATCTTTAATCGATGTCTAGGAACCCCCCCCCCCCCCCTCACCACTCTAAAATGTCATGGCTTATGCTTGCCGACTTTCATAGCGAAGGCTTTTGTGGTTGATGAATTGAAATCAACAGATAGATAGATAAACATACACTTACATGCATGCTTATATACGTAAATGCGCAGATGATCTACACAAAATGCGCTTTCGCTGTGGAGAAAAGTGCGTAAAAGCGCAACTAAATCAGCTGACTGTATATATCCATATCGTCTTTATTTGTTTTCTATTTCACCAACACTTAAACGTGCTTTTGTGATAGTAATAAATAGTAAATATATCATTACGAACTACACTGACTATGCTTTATCTTGCATATGGCGGCGGCATCCCGCAGGAATCGAACTTCCCTCCCCATCTGAATGCAAGTTCATCTGGTGGAAGTGATCTGCCAGTCGCACAACTTTCCACACTAGCATAAGAATTTAATTTTTGAAGCTCGAAGGAGTGTACGCTTCTCAACTGATGCCATATTCTGAAGAACTTGACGAATCTTCGTACGTTACAATTCAAACAACTATCTGTACCGTTCAGGTAAACAAATCTTTTTTTAATATTAAATTTAAAGTTGTACTCACAGCACGCATTGACATTTACACTTTCATCTTTACGAGAACAATTTGTGCCAAAAGATTTCATACCATCCTTTAGGGTATGAGAAACAAGATGGGAATAAGATAGTAGAGGATGATACGCTATCAATTTTTATCAGTTGCGCCAACGGCCGAGTGACCATCCCACCAAGCCAGACAGTATTTGCTGAATATGGATAACGGCAGAAGGTCATTATTTCAAGTTCATGTAGCTTCCTATAAACTTGAGGCTCAGCTTAGGAAGGATCATTGGAATGCCAAAAAGGGTCAGGACGGAAATAGAAGGAAAATCATCGGTCGTACGATTTTCTTGAGAATTTGCGCGTGAAGCGAAAGAGTCTTCTTGGCCATGTTGCAGACCAATGATAATTTATGCTGAAAATCCAGTAAGAAACCTAGTGTACGGACAACCATATATTTCGATCAAATTCTAAGAGCACACTTCCCTAACGACATACGAGTGATAATGCTGACAGGCATACTGAAAACTATATGTAAAGATGTGAAGAGATCATCGATTTATAATGAGATTCTGAAAGGATTTTTGAAAAGCGCATAAAAATGGTAAATGACAAAATCATGAAGGCCTACAGGCGAAAAATTCGCATGAAGTTGACAAATACGTCTATATATAAAAATCATTTTTCCATGAGAGCCTTTAGTCGAATAACCGATTAAGACAATACCAAGTGCGAAAAAAAAACCAACTTGAGCGTCATGTCAACCACTTCAAATTATCATTTAGACCATTCTGTCCCAGTACAATCCACTCTTCAAGTTCCAACTGTCTCCATGGAGTTGCGAGTTCGTGTAAACCCACTTACCTAAGCCTAATTCAGTGCTCCATCCAAATTTGGTTCCGTCTTTGTGTATGCTACTTCATAAGAACCTCCGTAAATTCGACGCTTCCTCGAATTTCGACCCTCTTCATTTGAAGAAACCACATCGCGCGACGTTCACCTTTTCCTCTCGAATCGATTCCCCAATAAACCTCTCGTCTCTTCAGATTAGGTGTTTCTGTGGGAAGCTTGAATTCAAGAGTCTACGGAGTCCTGGTTCGAGGATTTCTGCTAATTTCTCATGTTCTAGGTCAAAAAATGGAGCAACACTTTAATACGTAACAATGAAACAGAAGGTGGACATCAAAAATAGCCTGATTGAGCGGCTTGTGTAAGACGGCAATACGTACCCAGAAAATTTGAAGAAGCTGGGAGGTAGGGAGGGGAAGGGGATGGGACAAGGGGTGAAGTGGTGGAGCGAGGAAATCTAAATGCTTGATTCAGTAAGCTAAAGCCGCGAAATTGTGGAACTCAGAAATTCCATGATCAAAGATTATCTCCGAATGAGCGCTGGACGTTTGTTCTTAATGGTGCCTGTAGAAGAAATCGCGCGCTATTTTAGAGCACTCTTGCACTCGTTCGGTCTGTTTTGGGTTAGGACTTTTGCGAAAACACCTATCATGCCAGGTCTCATGATGCGCTCCTTAACCTATAGACGAGAGAAGACATAAAGGATGAGAGGTATAAGGTGTTGGAAATGTTTTCGCCCTATGAAATTCAGCAACAAAATATTATAACAATATCAGAAGGTGTAAATAAATCTCAATGATGCATATTCTTATTAATAGGCACTAAGCATGACTCAGATACCACTATCAAACTTCACGACGACAGTTGTTTCTTGGGCAGGCTGAAAGTCTCTTACAAAGAGCTGTGCACAGCTCACAGACACATAAACTTAGTCGTCCCTTCTTGTCGAGCCCTTCTGATGCAGACGAGAGTTCGCACAGCCCATTCTTCCCTCCTCCGCCAATGGTACTCATAGAAAATCCCCTTAAATTCGGCGTAACAACATCGGAAGGTTTGAAAAAATCAACTTCAGTCTCTTCCTTTCAGGTATAACTTCACAAAAGTCCTATCTCATCAGATTTAGTTCTTTCGTAAAGTGAGCTAGAATACCAAATCCACAAAACGTCTGAAGAGATTTTACGGCTTATAGTGCAATCTTCGGCATGCAATTAAAGATAAACCCATTTAGCTCTGTAGTTCGCCAAAAAAATTTAAGGGCTCTAGACAGCAGCTTGATGTGAATGCTTCATCTCAGAGGCCAGGTACATGTGATGACTTGATAACTTAAAGTATGTAGCAAAATGAGCTCGCATCTTGCGTGCATAAGTGTTCGCTTGCATTTTATACATCTAAAAATACCGATGTCCTAAAAATCTAAAAAAAGTTTTCGTTGAAACGCTGTGTTATTTATGGCCGGCTTTTAATACTGAAATGCTGTTCGGCCACTGCCGCATACAAATAAGTGCTACGCCCGAGAGCACTTCTCCTTCTTCTCAGTACGCATATCTACTACTGATAACGGGTAAAGAGCTATAGCAAGGTGCGAAATTAACAAAATATTTAATCCTTGGACGAAACTTTTGCTATGAGCATAAAGACGTACCTGTTAACATCAAAAACAAGATGCAAACGGTGCCCATGAATGTGAATAGTAAGTTACTGACCTCGCCGTCTGGCGACGTTCTACATTGCATGCACGCTTGTCATGACAACATCTAACACTGACAGCGCATGGACGCCCCCTTTCCACCTTCACCCCCACCCCGACCACCAGCCAATCACAGCCGAATTGAAGGGGTTGACCCGCAAGTTCAGCACTTTGCAACAGTGGCTGGCAACCAACAGAAAAGGAAAAACTGGAAAGAAGCGAAAATTTTGCGACTAAAAGCTTGGAAGAACCAAAAATTTTGAAAAACTTTGAAGAAAAATTGCTTAGAAGGTGAACATTTCGGCTTCTTTGACATCTGAAACACATACGAATCTTTATCGATTATTAAAAGTGTTATTCGCGTCTCAATTCATGTTATTTGGCGCTTCGCAGCACGTTCACAAAGTTTCCGGACAGTGGTTCGTAAATTGCGATCCAACAATTAACGTAGCCGGCAAACTTGGGTCCGGAAAAGCGGCTCGCAGAAAGTGTCGAAAATGAAATCGGAAGGGACGCGTCAGTGTACGCTTTAATTGCTAATGTTGGTAACTGGTTAAATTACCAGACGGTCGCGGTAGACGAGACAAAAGCGAAACGACGAACATCTCAACGCTAATGCAATCAGATGAACGAAAAAAGTGCTGGTATTTGAGCAAATGTTCGAACAAGAGATGATTTTAGGCACATTTACCTGTGTTTCTGTGACGTTAAGCATTTTCGCAAGTTCGCCTCGCTCACTAGATGATAAATACTTTTTGAGCTCGAACTGCTTCTCGAGCTCGAAAATCTGTCGACCTGAGAAAGTGGTTCGGGCTTTCTTCTTTTTCATTGGTTTGCTGAATTCAAGTGTTGACGCGTTCGCACGTTCACTGTCATTACAATTGAAACGATCAACTCCATCTGAAAGAACTCCTTGCAAACTGATTCTCTTTTAACGGGTTCTCTTTTTTTTTCGCTCTCCAGCCGTGAAAAGTGAACGCTTTATCAACAGCGATACGAATAAGTAATTAAACGTTTTTCGCTGACAGTTGTTCATATGTTCGCCTGAGAGGAAAAGAATGCCCTAGTCCGGAACGGGTGGAAGTTGATTGCCAGAAGTGGAAAAGATAAGGAACTAACCTGAAAAATTATGGGTATGCGAGGCGGAAGGAGAATTGAGTGAAAGGATATCTTTAATTGAGTAAGGGGTGGGCTTACGGGTTTGTGGAGCCACAAAAATCGGTGGCCATATAGGCGCATACTGAAGAAGGGGGAAAAGGAACGAGGGAAACGCTGGTATGACAGGCGGTGGCGGCGATGACATGATGATCTATCTCTGTGAGCGGCAGCCTCGTGGACTCGAGTCCGTCAGCTCAGTGCACAGCGTCGCAAGTCTACTTAATCAACCATCCAAGGGGGCTGGCAATGGGCTTAATCACCGGCGATTCATGCTTAAATTGGAGCTATCGAATGTCGAACGCTCGAGAAGCCTTTTAGGGAGGCGCGGAAACGCCAATCAACCAAGGTATGTGTCTGTGTGTGTGCACTCAGCCACACCTCTTCACAAATCCTCTCCTTGAGCATACCGTAGCCACACACTCGCGCGGTCATGCTTCACCTCTCAAAATTTCATTTCCAGCCCCGCGCTGATTCGCAGTCACTCTGCACCCAATCAGCGATGTTGCTCTCATGCTGTTCGCAGTCCGCATTAGTGTGGTGGGGGAAATTTAAAAACGCTGGCAAAGCAGAAAGTTCAGAGAAAAATTTCAAGGGAGGTCCACAAGGACGTCAGAAATCCAATAAAAAGTCAAGGACGTCGACGAATGCCTTGAAATCCAGGGGACTCCGAACGACAATAATCCACACGCGCAACAACCAAATCTTCATGGGTTCATGGCATAGCCACGTTCAGTCTGGTTGAGACCCAATTATAATTCAAGAGTAACAGACCCAACTCAAAAGTATCTTCTCGAAAAACGAAAGGTCGCTGATTCGAGTTCCGCTTTTGAAAACAGTCTTCTTTTGCCACTACAAATACTTCCATTGTTTAGACTCGAAAAAAAAAATTTAAAAGTTGCGCTATTGCAAGACATCACGATGTGTTATGTGCAATGCGCTTCAAGCACATATCTTTATAAAAGCACAACGATATTTTGCTCAATTTCCAACTATGTGATTACATCGATAGAACTTCTATATCGTTATTAAAAACAGACGTTTCTAACTCTGTGCTATTACAAGAAAAGACTTTGATGAATAATACTACAATACTGAAAATACTTCAAAGACTTTAAAAAAGTTCTCAAGTCATACTTTAATTTCATTAAACGCGAACATATGCCCTATCTAAAACAAGTATACATGAACTTTATTCTAATTCGTCGACTACTTTATGAACAACATATATTGTTCATGTATACAATTGTTTGTATAACATCCGTTGTTTGGCAATTTTGATGACAGATATTCAGTATGTGCATGTACAATATTAGGGATTCACAACAACTGTATATGCTGTGAGCTATCACTACAAAATGCTAATGACAATCTCTTAAAAAAAAAGAACATTCTTAACGAATGGTAATTTTTTGAAAACTATAATACCTTTAAGTAAACATTGCGAAATATTAGCATTAAATAAAGCATATATTTATCAGATTGGCATTCAATTTTTGAGAAGTTCCAATTTTTATATCTAAAAAGTGCCACATGAAAGCCAAAAATCACTCCGTAATTAGATACCTATAATCCGATCAAACAAGAATCGGCATCAAACTCGAAGCAACCCTCATCCGTAAGGTCGTGGTATAGATGTAGAAACCCTTTGAAACTGTCTGAACCCCCACCCAAGAAGATTCGAAGAGAATTTGATTGCTCGGAAATGGGAAATATAAGCAGCATAACTTTTCATAAGAATAGCAAAAAAACAGGCTGACACTAAACTACAGTTTCACGAGACTAAATGAATGCATGAGAGCCGAATTTAAAACAAACAGAATTGGCGCAAGTAGTAATTAGAAGTTGAAACGGAAGTGTGCGAGCATACATGATGAATTAACATATAGTGATGATGTCTGATGTGGCAGAGGCTGTAAATATTTCTGCAGTCAGCTCTAAGTGGTCATACGTTTGCACAAAGTACTCGCATAACCGGCCGACGCCTCTGTTAACCAAATAAATGTGCACGGAAATTTTAAGCCGCCCGTTAATATATTGCAAATGAGTAGTGATCATTGCTCAAATCGTCGTATCAAATAGCAGCTTAATGATCGTGTAAGTAGAACGTTTATGAATGGGCAATCGGCTCTCCCTAAAGGATGGACGATGGGTCGGCTCAGCACGCTTAATAGAATTCAGTATCGCCTTCGTGCGAGTGCAACAACTCATTCAAACGCGCAAGCGCTCATATCATCGCTCATATCTTAAACGGCATTTCGACAACAATCACAGCGCGATCATTCGATACTCTCAACACAAAAATTTAACACGCCAACGATACTTGCAGTTTGAGATTTATTATTTGTCACAGTGAGCGAATAAATAATTGATGCTAATATAGAGAGATTAAATGAAAGCATCAGCACAACAATACAAGCACAACAACTACATTGCATACGATAAGACAAGAATCGATGAAAAAGGAAAAAAGAAGAGTAGGCAAAGCTGATAGAGAACAGCTATGACGAACGGATTATTCGGCACTACAAGAAAATTACGCTTTGGAAATGACACTGAAAATAAGTGAACATTTATATGAATGAAGATCATTTGGATAAACGATAATGTAACAGGAAACGACTTCCCAACGATAATTGGACTCCATCATAAATGATTGCGTTTCTGCGCATTACAAAATGCTGTAGACGTATTTATTAAAAGAAACGCAGCTACGAAGCGCTAATGCTATTCGAGGTTGGGCACTTCAAGAAAATTTTTTGAAATGCAGATTGCGAGCGCAGAATTTAAATGTAAAATTCGCAGGAAATTTTTGAATCGCAGTTAACTTTCATATTATTATGCTCTTATTTGCATATTCGCCCAATCATGCTGTATGTATTTGCATTTTCAATACCAGCTAATGACTCAGGATATCTTCACCAGATAATAATGTTCCCCAAACAGCACTAGTTTCAGACAACTTTCTACACAGGATATAATGCACTGGTGTTATTCACAGATTAAAAATTTCAATTTTCTGTTTATTCTGAAGGCAATGACGCTAAATTGTATGGTGGAAAATAGGAGAGGAGGAGAGTGGGGTGGTAGGGGGGTTCTCAGGCAATACGAACGGTTCACTCGCATCGTTTTCGTCGGATTTTAAAAAGTTGCAACTTGAGAACAGTGTACCGCAGTATAAAAATCGATCCATTTTGGAATGTGCAAGTTAAACTGACCGGAATAGACTTGAATTTGTTAAATAATCTCAACATTTTCTGTTTTTTTTTTTTGTAAATGCCGCTTCCGCCAGCCTTTCGTAGAAAGTGGCTCTCGGCAGGGGAGCAAACCGTGCTGGAGGTGAGCGACAGAGGTCTGCTGGCCGACTCATTCAAGTCTTCCGTTGCAGTCCCGGAAGAAGACGAATTTCGTGGTACTTTTTAGAGGAACGCCACTCAACTTTTCCAGTCAGCTAGAAGAATTCGCAGACCAGTCTTGCGCGAACCATGCAAGTCGGTAAGAACTGAATATGACGAACGAGACTATTCATTTGAGGGGGGTCTGAGGAGCACGGTTCCAGTCACAATGAAGTAACTTCAGAATGGCTTCAACTCAAAAACACCATCGTGAATGAATCCATGTGAGTTGTCGGCAACTGTTGGAAAAACACTGGAAACATATCGGACAATATGTAAAAGTTCGATGCTGTATTTCTGTTTTGCTGTAGTAAAGTTTTGCTGTTTCCGCACATTTGGTCATCTGAATTAGTTTTATCGCTCCAAAATGTTTGACTTGCAGTACCCTCAAGCTTCTCGTTTAAACGCCCCTTTGGCTGGCCTATTAATCGAGTATGCAGTGTTGCGTCAAATACTTTCCCATTGCAAGGAATTTTTTAAACTTCTCTTTAAAAAGGCTTTTTTTTTCTCACCAAAAACGTTCGCAGAAAAAAATATATGAGTAATTTAATCAAAAAGGGCAGCAGGCTAAGTGCCAAATTTTAGCAGTTGTTTATTGGCAGCCGATCGCATCCATCAACTAATATGAACAATGGATATCAACAAAAACGTCAATCAACACTCAAATAGTCTTCTTTATATCACATCAGGTCCGTCCTGCAACTATTTATTTATACGAACTTCCTCTGTTATTCGTACGAACAGAGAAAAACTCTCACTATATTTATGCAAATGCAAAGCGACTTAAATACAAACACATAAACAATCGTTGTTATATTCGATATGTTTGGGAACGAGTTTATCAGTTGTTTTCTTAGTATTTTATATGAATAGTACAAGTGAAATTGAGCATATTATAGCGTATGTTTGCCGAAAAAAATAGTGAGGTTCATGTATACTTTAGTGGCGAGCTGAACAAAGGCTACAAAATACTTTAAGAACTAGGTACGAAAAACAATACTACATATGATCACTATTTATTCTTTATATTCGTCAATTCTTCAACATTTAAGCAGTGTCCATTTCTATCAAATGCAATCTGTTTCAGTAGTATGATCTTGAAGCTGACGAAACCACTAAGAGATCTCTTCACAGCCCATCACAGTTCCTCCAAGACGCTCATCACCACCCCGAATACCATTCAAGTCAACATGGTAGGGAAAAGCAAAGAAATCTTCATCAAAGCCCTCAATGTTTCCATCTTATTCTATCGATATCGATTAGTTCGTCTATTTTCAATTAATTTTCTTGAACGTAAATTCTTATGTATAAGTTCCTGAATTTTTCTTTGGTAGGCATACGCATAAATACTTTGTGTTTTGCCTTCTGTGAATACGATTATTATGTTATGATTTTTTATTTGGTTTAATAACGATTTGCTTCAGTTCCGTTACAGGTGCAAAGGTAGACATCCACAAGAGCATCCGCCGATAGAGTTCCTTCAGTTCCGTTACAGGTGCAAAGGTAGACATCCACAAGAGCATCCGCCGATAGAGTTCCTTCAGTTCCGTTACAGGTGCAAATTAAATTAGGCCATGGCTACGCACAAATCAATATGTAACTCTGGCTCTATTTTGCTTTTTTGTTGTTTTTGTTTTTGTTTTTTCTTTTTTCAAATGAAAAAAACTATTTTCTATTTTATGCGTTCCGTACATATTCCTTTTCTATTCCTCATATATGACAATTGTATATCTTTTATTCCCTCAACATTTCGCCCATTTAAATCTGTCATATTGAATACGCACAGTGGTTCGCTTATTCCTCAACATTAATCTAATGAACCGACGAATTAAAAGCGATGAATAAAAACGGGCTATTGAAATGAATGATCGCCCTCACGAAACTAACAACGCAAGAAGAATGCTGATCATGATAGTGATGGCTATGACGCATCAAATTCGATGACGATCACCATTCAGCTGCTAGAAGTTCCCATGAATTCACTTGTAACATTACGTCAACACTGAACATATCTGAGGCCACAACAACGAATGGCCTATTTGAGACAGCGAGTAACTAAACCACCCTGATTTCTACTCGCGTCAATATCGAATATATTAAGATATGATATATTAGAACGTTTAGTTCACCTTATACTTGCGTACATATGTGATCGTATGTAATGCGCATATGTGACGCGGAATTCGTTTGAAGACATTCAAATTTTTCAGAATGGCTTCAAACGATTCAGGTTCATCTGAATGGCTAAAAGTGTTAAACGTAATGTATTTGAATAGGTTTTAGTTACACGTTAGAGGTAAAACGAAGAATACAGCCCATTTTCAACAAACGCCTTCCGTGTGGATGAAAATCTTCCCATACACTCTTTTCACTCACAATAACCTCCGAAGTGTTAGTGCTTGCCACCATTAG
This sequence comes from Toxocara canis, assembly GCA_000803305.1. NCBI lineage: Eukaryota > Metazoa > Nematoda > Chromadorea > Rhabditida > Toxocaridae > Toxocara > Toxocara canis. The sequence continues at coordinate 419,472 of JPKZ01000255.1, read as the reverse complement.
AGCTTAAAGAGTATACGTGTTTGTCAGCACTAGTTGGGAACAGGTGAAATTATGATGCGTTGAGAAACGAAGCCTATCTACCCCGCAAGCCAACCCTCACCCACTCCACCCCCCTAAATGGATGCACACTATTCAAGCATAGTGAAAAATATAAACCCCAGCCGATATTCGGTTTGGAGAATTGTACGCCTCGTTTTACGACTAGTATACATGCATTGACCCAGCGATCTTGTATCGTCGTGCCACGTTTTACCAAATGTTTAAAAGTGGCTCGGAGCGGTGGTGGAAAGGCGATGCGAGCTAGCTATCCGAGGTTTTTGCAACGTTTTCTGTAAAAGTTTGAAGCGTGATTCATCCGCTTTGGTATGTGTGCGTCTGACTGGGGTTTAGTAGTTAGTTTAAGCTTGACCTTGATAGGCCCTCGAGTGCTTAACGAAAAAGGTTTGAAGCCTGAACATGTCGATGTGGTCGTCATTGTTGCTACTTGCTGGAAGAGTTGTAAAAATAGGCCTAGAGTGAACTAGGACTATTTCGTGAGATATATGAGTTAGTAGAAACTTTTGGCGTTACCTTATTTGCTAAGCTATGTGTAGTCCGTGACGGTAGCGTTTAAGCTTTAGCGATCGCTTCTCTTTGAACAATTGGTTGAGTGGGATGCATGTTAACTTTTTCACTTTACCGGATCGAACCTTTCCGTTCAAATAAAAACAAAACTGTCGTTGGGAAAACGCGAACAGACCACCCAATCGGACTTTCGATCACAGAAGAACTTACCGCCCATTACCGTCGAACATAGCTGAAATCGGAGCCATCGTCAGCGTTAGTTCGTGTGCTCAGCCTTTTTCTTTCAGTTGTTTTTCCCCTGCCGTATGCGCTCGGTTTTTTTTCTTTTTCTTGTTTCTTTTCATAAAATTTTTCCAATTTATGAACGATTTGTGGGTTCAGCTAGATTTTAGGTCGCGATTTGTGACGTGAAAAGCTGGGAATGGTGAGCTGGTAGTACATACCATTGTTGAATGAAAACGCGGAAGAAAATATTAAAAAACAGTAACGAAAGATAAAGTAGAAGCGTAGAAAGATATGTGCAACACAGTGTCTCTTTGCAATCTGCCATAGGCACCAAATTGTTGAGATGAACTTTTTAAAAGTGTTCCTAACGTTTACTTGTCACGGAAACTGTGAATGTGGCTCAATGCACGCCATCGTGACTCATACGCGACCATTACTCTACTCTTTAAACGGCAATAATTTGCTGGACTCTCTGACTTTTAATGTTTCTGTTTGAAATCGAGCTTACTTAGTTCGTCCCGATAAGTTATCGAATGCTACGCTGCCTCTCCTCGTGGTTCTCGTCGACAAGCTAGTTCATAACTACATTTGTGATTCTTTGTTCGACGCGATTACTCCAAATTCTAGCGTAGAAGGAGAGGAAGACGGCTTAGTTTTCACTCTGTCAGCCATGAGTAAAAGCTGGCTTTATTTCATGCTGTGAGCAGGATTTTATTCGTAGGTTTTTTAAGTGGTCATAAGAATTTTTTTAAGAAGTCATACTGACATGCCATCCGTTCTCGTTGAGTTTAGTCGTATTTTTGTTGTAGAATTCTGCTCTTTTCCCTTTCACTCTTGATGAAATGTTTAGGCATCTCTTTTTCGTATATGGTGCGTTGATCATGACCATCAAGGAAATATTAACATTTTCATCCTTCCCACCCCTCCCTCTCCCAGCCCCCTTTCGAATAGCTCACGCGATTGACGTGAAACCTAGCGGGTTGGGAGACCGCTATGCGTAAGCGGGACTTGGTCGTTGTGAAAGTTTTTGCGCTTGTATAACGAAGTTTTGAGATTGACTCATGCGTTGACTTTGTGATGACTGCTATGGAAGTTTTTTGTGGTCCTTGTTCTTGGCTTATCGTTGAAACAGTCATTGATGGAGTGGGAGCGTATGTTTTGGGAGTGATGATGACACATTGTCTGAATATAATGGACCCTTATGTAGTATGGGTTGCAAGAGTGACAAAAGAGCCGTAGCACTCTTCCATCTCCTTTCCCTCCCTTCTTCCCGACACCCAGAAACGTGCTGAAAATGAAACATATAAGTACAGGTGACGTATTTGCAAATTGCTTTGTAGCGTGGGTTGCCATCATTCCAACGCTGTTCTGCAACGGATACTGTTACATATCACTTTTTTTGATGCGGACATTTCAGGAAGTATTTGTGGTAGGTTTTCGCGTTGAACGTTTTCGCTTTCCTTCTTTTTTTTTTGTTGATCTCATGACTTTTCAGTTGGGCGATGCGCCATCCTTAATCGGCTGCAGTTTTCGTGGTAGTGTACGTGTCGTAAGCGTATTTTACTTCCTTATAATAAACTATCGCGAAATCCAACGAGAATCGTCAATATGAGTATGCTTCAGCAGATACTCGATCAGGTCAGTTCTCTCGTTGTATTGTTTTCGGAAGATAACACAACTGCTTTTTTATACATATGCATATATACATGTATATATATATATACATATATATATACACATGTATACGTACATATGTACACGTATGTATATGTACATATATATACATATATGGCCAGGCAGTAGCTCAGTGGTAGAGCTCCCGCTTCGTATGCGGGAAGACCTGGGTTCGGTTCCCGGCTGCTTACCCGATGGATCGCCGGCAGGCTGACCACCAGCCGTTCCGAAATTGGTCAAAACAATCATGCGTCGGCATGGTTGTCAGCTGCATCGGTACGAGAATCGATGAAATTATAGCTGCCTTTGCATCCTTTGCATGTACATGTATATATATACATATATATATGTATATGTATATATATACATATGTATATATGCATATATATACATATATATATACCTATATACTTACATATATGTGCATGCATATTTGTATATATACATATATGTAAACGTTTTTTGTACCCAGCATTCATCGTTCAAGGGTTTTCGTTTTCATTCTGTATGTTTTAGGTGTATCAGTTATTTTTACTCGTTATAACATTATCCCGATTCATCATGTAACATACCACGGCATGTCAAATATAGTTTCGGATATGGGATCTTTCGGAATAAGGAGAACTTAAAAGGTCACATTCCCATAGTTCATTTAAGATAAATGACCGCGGTGCTAATGAAATACGGAATGAGGTCGTATGAAGCGATCACATTGTTACCAGACCATAAAAGGTACTTTACCGCATTGTTTCGTGAAGATCACCATTACATTGATAAGGCAGTGCTTTGTTATCAGCTTATTTTCTGCTTCATCCCACACGAATGGTTGAATTTTTTTTCAGATGTTTGTTGATCCAGATATACTGAACGCTCTCGATGAGGAACAAAAGCAGATTTTGTTCATAAAAATGCGCGAAGAGCAAGTGAAAAGGTGGAAGGCGTTCGAAGAGAAATGCGAAAAAGAGCCACCTCCACCAAGGAAAAAAAATAAGGATGATTCACGTAGAATTAAGTAAGCGCCTTTTCAATTTTTGTTTCCTTCGAGTGACGGAAAACGTATGTAAAATAGAACATTCCATCGAAAATGTGTTCGTGGTGGACCTTGTGGTGTAACTGCTTCCATTCGGATCATAGCGGAGTGGTGGGATAGTGTCACTTTGATAGCTCTTTTCTCTCTTTTTGACTAATTGGTAATTGTACACTCACAAAAGTGCATAATTAGAGTGAGAATTATTTGAACGTTGCATTTTTGCCTATGTGAAGTGTGAGCCGGTGGATCAAAGCGTAGGGCTACGTGGATTTTCAATTAAGGGACCACTGCTAATTGGTGCTTAATGTTTGGAAGTTTTTGGCCGCGTTCGGTAACCTCGTTATCTATTGGTTTTCTTGTTTAAACTAAACTAGTTTTCAAATTAAATAACACAGAACAGTTGACCTGCCATAAATGTTGCTGATGCCGTTAGTTGCTATGCAGTGTGCGCGATATTTCGAGCGATAATTAAGCTACCAGCACAAAGTGATGTTAACAACACTATGAAATATGCTGATTTTATATTAAAGATGAGGATGAGAGAAGGTACTTTTTTATTACCTTCGATAAAGCTTCAGGAGCTGTAGCTTTCTCAGCTGTTTAGAAAAGGGAAACAGGTGGTGGATTAATGGTTTCGAGGAGGGCAATTTGTCCAATCCATACTGATTGGCGTTTTTATTACGGAAGTCCTCTGAAGAGGCTACATGGAACGGCGACTGTTTTTTTAAAATCATGCTTAAAGATGGAGGAGGCTTAAAGATGGAGGAGCGAGGGGGGGGGGGGGGGACGACTCTAATCAGGATGCTGTGGTAGATTTGGTTTGATCGTATTTGCTAACATACTTGAAATGATGTATTTATAGGTGGCTAAACGGTTCAGATGGCGAAGTTTGGGTGTGGGTGATGGGTGAACACAAGGATGATCTGAGTCTAGAGGAGCTAATTGAAAAGCGAGATCTGGAGGAAGCAAGGAAGCTTGCGGAAAAGGAAATGCTCGAGAGTATAAGGTCAGCCATTTATTTTTTGAATGTCGGAAGTAAAAGTTTGTGCGGAGTGCACGATATGTAGGTCTTCTAGTCGGCCAAAAAACTTCGGTTCTGTAAATAGAATGTAGCCGCGTTTTTAATGAGTTGAAGCCAGAAATAAAAAACATTTCATTGCACCGAATACATATCATCGTTTTTGAAACCTTCGGAGGGACGAGTACAATCATGCCGTAACCTTAGCTAAGGACCTGCTGTTCACTGCATGGATTGGCTGATCCAGTTGAATAGTGCAGAACTGGTAGGGTGCCGTAAATTTGCTTCTACTTAGGATTTTTCCTATAGAAGAAATCTCTGACACCATGAAAACCAATGTTTCCTCCGTGGCAAATACGATGTGCGGTGTATCATATGATACTGTAAAATACCTGTAGTAAATCTGTGATAAACAAACATACAACATGGTGCTTGTTGCGAATACAATTCTGAATAAGCGCGCCATTTCGCAACAAAAAGTATAGCATGGTTTGGCGAGCTGTGTGGAAGAGTTCTGTTTGGCGTATTTTCACCTGTTTTAGGATTGAAACGGTTCCAGCTCGTCTCATGAAGTTGATGCCTAATTCCAGGCTGACTGAACTGGAGGATAATTCGCGTACGTGTCTTTACCCAAATGAGGACGAGAGCACATTGAAACAGCAACTGAGTCGAATGGGCATGCCCGTGAATAACGCCGTGGTCGGCAATAAAACAGTTCAAGTGAGTGAAGTGCTTAAGTTCTACTTAGACCGGCATTGTTTGGTTCAGTGCCCAAGTTAAGGTCTGCTATTTTTGGGATAATTTCCGTTTTGTATAATATCGTTTATGTCTTGCTAATTGTAGTTGGCTATTCCATTTTCTGTCGTACAGTTTTTGGGTTAAAGAAGAAAGTAAAATTTCTTTTGTTTCTCATTTGAATAAGAGTAATCGTTTTCATTCGATAGTCGTTCGACGTTTGATGACATTTGTAATGCTGTCGGCAATTCTGTATTATTTGGCGGTAGTAAGACAGTACTCACTTGCGATATACAATTTTGACCATTACACCATTTTTATTGTATATGAATTAAAAAACCTCTTTGGGTTATATGTTAGTTGCTAAAGAAAGTTTCATTGGTTGTTTTGCTAATCAAATTTAAATGCTTTATGATCGTTGCGATATATCCCAATGAGAGAGTTTTGTTGAACAGTGGAAACTAGTTTTGGTATCATAAGATATTTTGCTATAGTTAGATTAAAACGTGACTAACTTTTTCGTAAATGAGCTTACCGATTCTCATTCTCGGCCTTCGTTACGATTTCAGCTTTCATCTGCTTCACTTTGTGATTTTATTTCTTTGTTTGTTTTTTTTGTTCATCCTTTGCGTCTTTCTGATATTTGTTTATCAATCTTTTCTTATTGTTTCTTTTCTCACTTCGACTAGATCCTGCATCGAAGTCCGGTTTTGAATTCTGATTTCTTCTTCCCAATTGGCATGGACAAGGAGGTGACGAACTCATATATAGGAAATACGCAGATAAATAAAGGAGTAGTAAGAATAGATTAAGAGCAAATGCTGATAATTATTTATGTGACGGTCGCGTGATTTTGATCTTTGAAAGCGCTAATTAAGCTCTAGTTGAATATTAGAGTAATTGTAAGGACCAAAATTTCGGCAGGCAGATGCGAAATGCCTTCGCGAGATGACGTTTTTCGCAGCGAGAATGCGTGATCAATAGAGTGTTGAATATTGGCGCGTAATAGTACAAAACACAGGCGTGTAGGCCATTTAAAAATGACCCTAAATCTCATCTTTAAGCCTGTGTCTTATTTACTCTTAAGGCTGCAGGTAAAAGGTGTGAACTCGGCAATCTTCTACCACAAAGGGAACATAGCGAAAAAGTGAAAAAAAAAAATGCGATTATTAAAATGCTGTTCAAAAACAATGGTTTATATAGGCAACTGCCTATGAAAATAAAAACCGCCAGTTCGTCCGGATTTTTTTACAAGTTTCTGCCCATATTTGTACCGCTTATATTGAGAAATTTCCGGTAGCCTTTGAGCTCTTCGCAAATGACAAAAGCAGAAAGATTCCCATAGAGTTTCTTGCGGAATTATCCTTCCTGTCAACGGATCCTCCCGTTAAAATAAACCTATCCTGGACCCGTTCCGGCAAAATAAATACTGTGGACTTTCATGCAGAAAAAGCACTATTTAACGGAGTAAAAAAATTTCTTCAGTTTGAATAACGCTGATTCACTTGTATAGAACTGTAAATGTTAGCCGTTGCGGTGTTTTATTCGACGTTACACGGTGTCTGTGTAGCCAACAAAGACATATCATGTAGCACTGCCCTAGAGGGCAAATTTTTTAGTAGCATAAAGAAGCGCGGAGCTGTGTCACTCTTCAATTTCTATAATGAGAGTGTTGTATAGTTTTATTATATTCCATTTCCACAATTTCAGAGAGTAGAGTCCCGTTTTACTCCGTTTTTAAGGTTCCTTTAATTTTAACCCATAAATTCCTTCCGATCATAGTCTTGCATCCTTTTTTGAAAGCGAATTTGGAAACCATCACGGCTTATAAACAATGAAATACTGTTGCTTCCACCAAATTTTTAAATGCATTTCTAATGGGGCTGGTCGTTGAACTTTTAATATTCAGAAGATTCAAGAAATTTTTGGCTCATCCCTTTTTAATCGTCTGGCCATGTTCAAGCACAGTGCACATGCCTCCATTTGTACGAGATCGGCCACACCTCGACACTTTGTAACAGTTTTTTTCACAAACGGAAGGTGTTGAAATGAATAGGGGCAGGTTTTTTGATTGTTGATGATATCAGTAGTAACAGTTAACACAGTGATGGTTGTTTTACGGGTGCAGGAGCCGACGTATGGTGATGCGGATGTGACGTTTGAAAGAGCGGCTGCGTCGGCTATCGCTCTTCCTAATGTGACTTCAACACTTGCATCAGGTGGTCCGCCAGATGGCGCCTTACGCGCTGTCACGCACGCCATCGCGCCAAATACCTCTCCCATTACGACACCATCCCAGAACAGTCAAACCCCTGTTGAGATTGGTCCGGGTTCGACTGTGACGGATGTTGAACCGAATAAGGGCAACCCCCCTCCTCTTCCTGTACGACCGCCGCGATTGAAGCATGCTCTGATGAAAGAGGCAAGCCCTGCGCAGGTACCTTTGTGCATGCCATGCTTGCAAGCTTAGCATCTCCTGCCCAGTTCCCTCTCCCATCCGTTATTAAAAATTTGAAAATTTGTTGCAGTACGGTTATTTGTAAAAGGTCTTGCAGCGAAGCAAGGCAACACGTTGCAAAGTTTTTTTGGTCGTTTTGTACGTACGACCAATACCTCAGTCGTGGGCTACGTTTTATGAACAATTTTAATCTTCATCTAATTTTTGTGATTGAAGAATGAACGCAAATATATTTTTGGAGTGGTAAAAGGTTTGTCTGTTGGAAGCACTTCCGGTTTTTATTTATAACGAAAAGAATCGAGTCTCAGCTTTAGGTCATTTAACGATGTCGGGTAGACAGCGCTAGAAAGAAGTCTCTGTTTATGAAGTTTCATATGTAACTGTTTGAAGTTCAATTATAGATTTGAAACACTTTGCTGTCGTCGAATTGAGGCTGTAGTATCGACTCACCAAATGCAATTAATGATCACTCTCCCTCTTTCCGTGGAGGAAAAGGGGTTTCCTATTTGTTTGAAGTCATGTTTTTCGGTTTCTTTTTCACTGCTTTCGGGGATTATTGCTACATTAATATTTTTAGTAACCGTTATATTCTGCTATATTACTGGATATAGTGGTGTACTATACAGTGATATAACATGATACAGTGTAATTTTTCCCACATAGAGGTGGGGAACGATCTTTTCCGTATTTAAATTCATTAATCACTTCATTGGACCGCTTTGTGGTTTAACAACTTTACTTGTAGTTGACATTCGTCGTACTGCCGGCTGATAATAGTAAAGTGTCAGAATATTGCGACTTGCGGATCGAATTATCTTCAATTCAGCTCTCCTAATTCTTTAGTTTACAACGCAGTCAGTGCATAAGCTCATAAAATTGATCTAGTCTTTTTCCAAATAGTTTTAATGAATAGTCTACGAGTGAATTCGGTGCGTGATCATCAAAAGCTGAGGATGAGACTTTCCCGTAAGTGAATTAAAGCCATCTTAGCTCAGTGTACCCATCGTACTCGTAGTATAAGCTTATAGAATGTCCCTGACTTTAGAAGCGTGTGATGCTTTGCTGCTTTAACACGTAAGCGTGTTACGCATTGCTGTACTGGGCGGCGCTTTGAACTAATCTCTTTAGATGTTATTGTATTTAACTGCGCGTGATGTATTTATAACTAACCAATCGACACTTTTGTTAATCGTTTACAACATCCGTTTAGCAGCTTAGTAGTTAAGGAAATCATTGAAGTTAATGTTGGCCCTGGAGGATGAGGAAGACACCTGTTTCCCCGTCGGTTTCCTTACTAAATAACGAGATCGCCCTCCCTTTTGCGGCGCTCTTTTTGAAAAATTCACGCATAATTAGGTGGTGTTCACCGCTCGTTCGAAGTACGCATTCCCGCCTCTCGCCGTTATCGTCGTCCTCCTCTCCCCATGGGAATTTCTTCCGTGTTTGACACTAAGTGAAACTGATGCGTTAATCACGACGTTGTTCTGTGTCGCACGTCCGGTCGACCTTCGACCTTTCGAGGCCGAGCAATGCAGAGGGTGTGTTAGATCGTTATACTGCAGTATGTGATGATCGGCCGCCATTAGGCTGATAATATTTCACCGATATTGAGGAGATGGTGATTTGTTTATGTTGGATGGGATCGAACAGTTGGAAATTTTATTCATTTTTGCATTATTGAGTGTGTGACACTTAGCAACCAAACAGTACAAATAGCTCTTTTCTGTAGTTTCAACTGTGACGTTTTGTTGTTTGTGACTGTAGTAGATAGGCACTTGATGGTAGTGAAAGGATGTTTTTGAATAATTCATGAGAAGAATGAGATAAAAGGAACGGTTATATGCAGCTGCGAGGTTAGCGATGAACGCCAGCTTTTCATCTCTTGCTTGATCCGAATACCGTACTTTTTTGCAGAAATTTTTTTAGTTGCTATGCTTTTCGAAAATTTTGTTTTTTGAGAGCATACAGGTGATCGGCGGATTTTGCTTTCGAGGTGTTTTTTTTTTCGGATTTCGACGAGCATGAGTGTGAAATTCTGAACTAGGTAAATTTGAAATTTGTTTTAGTAATCTGAAGGGGCCATTCGATGGTAGTGCATTTGTGAAACGTTAACGTAGCAATTTTACATGTTGTTGCCTAATGCTTTCTAACAATAATTCGCGAATCAGTTTGTATCCAATTGTTAATGTGTTTATTTTGCAGAAAGCAGCTGCGGCGGCTGCGGCTGCTGCAAATGATGTGTCGAAACTGCATATTACGTCGCCAAAGTTGGGCGGTGGTGAAATATCTGTGCGATCGAATGGTCCCACAGAGATGCCGACACCAGCTCACGTTACATTTCTCGGTAAACCGACAACGGTACAGGCGAGCGTTCACCTGAACGCAACAACAAATTTGTCTCCGAATGAACCACAGCGCACTCGTGGAGTGCAGATGACGCAATCACAGCAGACATACAGCAACATATCGTTACGAGACGCTGACTCAATGCCAGGAAGTAGTGGGATGCTGGTGAGCTCAAGTTTATGATGGCTTTAAATTGTTTATTCATGAGTGGTGCTAAGAGGGGGGGGAGGGGAGGGAAAAGTGGAGGAGGGGTGAAGAGTGATGTGATGCTGACGAGGTTTGATGGAAAGTAGTTCAAATGATGTGGAGGGTTCCTGGATCTTTTTTGGTTTCTAGCTTTTTAACAAACCAGACTTTTAGTCTTGCGGGTAACTATATCCCGACGCTGTATATATCTAAATTTCCTTTTTTCTAGTTCGTTTCACTGACGTTTCTGGACGTTGAAACCTGTTTTTATTAAATAATGGATGGGGAGGTGATGGTGCTCAGTTGAGACTATCAGCCTGGACATGCCTGCCGTACCTTATGCTTTTTGGGATTGTCTGGATGTGTCTGCGATCATTCTGGAGTTGGTTTCTATTACAAATAAAGTTTTGAACAGTTGGACTAATTGAGATTGATGATTCATTTTATGATTATAATGATTTATACTCTGTTTTCGGGTAATTTCACTATTCACCCCCTTATGTTAAGTTTCCAATGTCCATTTCGTGCATATTAAACAGAGGGATGTTGGTGGCTTCATCAGTCATCCATAAGAGACGAAGGGAGAGAAGGCTGGAGCAATGAAACTTTAGAAGATGTTGCTTTCAATGATTGAACTAATCAGAGTATTGAATAAAGGAATTGAACGGTTCACTGGGAGGAGGGAATTGTTGCCTTTACTGCTTTTACTTCCGTCCAGCTCTCATATGGACGAGGTGCCTGGCAACTGGAAGGGTACTGGGAGGATTTCAGAAACGCATGTTAAAACACTAGTTAGCTAATACAACAGCTTTATGGTGAAAACCTGCGGTGATGATGTGCCACTGCTGAATTTGGAGCTTTCTATGAACTTGGTGAAAGGCGTAATACCATAAAATGCTCTTCTCGCCAGCAACGTAAGTTCACCTAATCCGTCTCAACATTTCGCGATCAAATATTGCATTAAGCGTTTTTAAATTTCGAAAAAATTTAACATATTCCTATCGTCACATTAAGTGCCATTTCCTAAACTCTTATGTGGTTCTACCTTGCAATCATTTGGCAATTCTTGAAGCCCATGGACGATTTGAGTGAAGCTAAAGGTGCGGCAGTTAGTTATCTCACCTCCCGTACAGTGATTCATAACGTGCTGCGCGTGAAAATATATTAGACAGGTGTCGGGGTCGTCTGTTTTATAGATTATTACTTATATTTTCGATTCATAGAAATGAATCATGCGTTATAACTTTGTATGCCGAAGCAGTTCCACGCCTTTGGGCGCCATAAGGTTCTTCATTTGGGAATTAGGTTAGCAAAAGGGGCCATTGATCGTAAAATTCAGGTGCTTAGATCTGTCTGTACTTGCTATATGGTGCTTATTCTTTATGCTTATTAAGAAATCTTTAACTGTGCTTTTTTACACGGCAGTTGCGATGCAAATGTCTGTATCAGTTACATCAATTTTAGAGTTTTGGGAGCGATTCAGTGCAAACGGGAAACACAGTTCCGTTGCCCCAAACGAAAACATTTCCCTTCCCGACAGCTCAGTTGCCATCTGTGTCAAACTCGCTTGTCAGTTGCTCATGGGAGCAACGTTCGGCCACTCTTCCGGCTAAAATTGACTTTTCGGCTGCTCCGTACAATGTGAAGATGCGTGCAAATGCCGGCACACGACCGTCATTAACTGGTCAGTGTTGTTTGTTACTTTGATTTAAAAAAACATTCGACAGACTCGGGTCATATATGGGCCATTCATGCGTCCGATTTTCGGCGTTCTGGTGTTGAGTGCTGCTAACTCGTCTGCGGTAACTTTGTTCCCCCAAATGGTCTGTGTTCGCCATTATACGAAAATAGCTAGCTGTTCCTGACGGTTTCACTCGCCATTTCCGTTTCATCCATCCGCCTCTCTCTCCGAATAGAGGCGAGGCTGTGGAAAAACCAGCCGTGGCGAACATTTGTTTTGTTTTGCAAGCGCCAGACTTCAAAACCGTGCAACGGAATGAATAAGTTTGGTTTTTGGATGGGTAGACGATTGAACGGGAAGAGCAAGAAGGTCCTACAGATGTGGAATGTGCTGCACTCTGTTTTCAGTTAATTAATTAATTTTGATCTTTTGCTTAGTTTATATTAATTATTACTGTAAAGTTGGACGGATTGTCTTTTTTTGGTTTTTTTTTTCAGATGAGGATATAACAAAACGCCAGTCGGAAATCTTTGAGATGATGAAAGAGAAGCACAAAAAAATCGTCAAAGAGGCAGAAATTGAAGCGGAGCGTGTGAAATTCGCATGGGAAGAGCAAGGTTGTCGTTGGATATATTCTTTTATGCAATGATTATTATCTTCGGTTGCCGAAACTGGCCCATCCATACTAAGTAATGTGCGACTTTTTTGTTTGTCACCTTATGCAACAGAACAAGTTCTGAGCGTCGTTGAAATATTTGTTCCCGTGAACTGCCTAACTTCTGGTGCGTCTAAAATACGTAATACGAGGTCATGTTAGATTTTTAATTAACGTGACAGTTTCGTAAGCAACCGATGTGAGCAGCTTCGTTAACTATTTTGTCTCCTGACTTTTTACATAACCAAATGGCTAATTTTACCGCATGTCGTCTATTTCTTTCAGCCGTGAAAGAAGGTTATTTACCAAGGAGTGCAAATTCCGCTTTCAGTTTTGCATAGAGAAAAGGAAGACAAAGACAGATCGCTTTATCTGTTTGGTGATACAGAAGTTACTGGTTATAGAGAGGAAGGCGAGAGAAGCGGAAGCACAAATTAGGCAGATCGCACAGAAGGCGCGTGAACAGCATCGTCAACAGAGCCTGCGCACCTCCACTTCGATCTTGCCCGCCCTAAAGGATACGAAGGCTTCTTCACTTCGGGAGGCCATGTAATCACTTTCGTGTTGATTTTTTGCCAGTTGTACGTGGTAACCGCCTTTCCAGTCTTCGAAAAACTGCCGCTTCTCTGCTTAATTCACGTCAACACCATAAGGGCAGTTTTTTTGCGCAAAAACCTCGCATTCGCAGTTATGGAATGGTGAGGTGGGATCGCCCGCGTAGCGAATAAACTTGGATTGCTTCTCCTGTTTCGAAATGAAATTCATTCAGTCGGCTGGCTTGCAGAGGTTACTGGTGTGATGAGCTTATGCAAGAACCAAACGACTAAGGGCGTCAAAAAATTGGCTTCATCCTCCGCTCTCCTCCCTTCCCTCTCCCCCTCTCGGCCTCCCCGTCCTGCAGATGTTGCTCGTTTTAACGTTTGTCGTCTCTCGCATGCATCAGACAGTTGCTTCGAATGTTGGAAGTTCCCGTGTTGAGCGAGCAGTAACGGTGTTGTTCGGGTAGTGGTTCGCCTGAAGCAGGGTTATCAGGTTTTTTATGCTAATACTCGCTGTTTTTTTATAATTTGAGTCGGTTTGTGTATTCTTAAGTTATTGCGCATACAAATGCCTCCCGCCCAGATGTTCCAATTAGGGTAGGGGGACGCGCAGTTGTAGTGGAATTTCAAAAGAACATGTAGCAACAGGAGAAAAGTTTAAAATAAAACAGAAAAGCGAAAAATAGAAAGATTAACTCACAGCATATCAATTTTTCGCAGACGACAAAAGAAAACACGCCTCGAAATTTTGGGGAGGGCTTTGCCAAACAGAGAGTAGCGATTTTCAGCGGCAACAAGATGAGAACGGCAAATTGCTTTTTTTCTGGGTGGTGATCGTACTTATTCGATGAGACTGGTTACTTCGGGGGGTCGTCATCCACATTACTTCGAAGTGTGAGATCATGCAGTTCTCCCCCTTCTCACTGATTTTTTGAAATGGATGCTTGTTAGAATAATCGTTGCTCAACCAGCTGTAGATGCATGCGGTTGTGGTGAGCCGGCAGGCTTCTCTCACAAAATGCTGTCACTTTTTTTTGCGTGAAGTTTTTTAATTTGTCAAGTTTTGCCGCGATGGTTGCAGTGTGTGCTGAACAGGTAATTCTCGTGACTATTGTTTGGTGGTGCTCAAAATTTTTTTTGCCGATGATTCGTTTTCTTCGTTTCCAGCAGAAACTTGCCAAGGCCTCCGAAACCTAAATCCCGCCAGGCTATTGTTGACTGGTTCCGTGTTGAGGAACTCGCGAGAGGGACAGGTCTTGACCCGAAGACACACATGCCTGCTCCTTGGTTTCACGGTGAGTGGTTATATGGTTTCTGTGGCCGCAGTTGAGAAAAATATTCTCGCATTAAAGCTTTTATAGGTTGTAACTGTGACACGTTTTGATCTGAACGCTGCAGCTAAGACGAAAATTGATGTAACTTCTTATTATGGTCACAAAAGGGGTCATATAGTTTTATGTCTTCTTTGTCCACTTTGACACAGCACCTTAGTCGTTGAAGACAAGTCGAAATATAAAGTGCAGTACGCCATCGATACAACCTCTCCCTTAAATCCACAGGCCTCTTTTGGAGATAGAAGTCCGCATATTCCTGCCTCACTCGAATTCACTTTGGTCGTCAAGCTTAGTCCATCCTTTGGACGCATCATGTCATGCAAAAACCTTAACATTCGGTCCTCCCTCAACGGTGTTTCCTCTTTACACAAGCCTCATCTTCCTCCAATAATTGAGTCCACTCGTCTTTGGCAAACTAAAATGCCACAGGTTGCTGGGGACCACACTCGATGATTATGGAACTAAGAAGTCCTATTTCCGAACTATTGTGTGGATTCATGAAGGTGCTTTTAAGATCAGAAGAAAATCAGATAACTCTTCGTATAAGCTGTTTTCTGTGAGCAGAAGTAATTGCTACTTTGTGCGCCATCTGCGTTCTTACGTATAACTTACAGTTAATGCTCCGTGTGCATGTGCTTATGCCATGCGATTTCCCATAGGCTGTATTTAAAAAATGTTCATTTTTCGTAACGATATTAGCAAGTTGTTAAAATGTTTAATTTAGATGATATGTCGCATATGTTAAATAATTTCGTTTAGAGTCTGTACTGTCGGAGAGTCATGAAAATGATGTGTTGGAAATGCTGAATTTTAGAAGTTGAAAATATCACCGTCATTCTCCTGCCTAATGTTAAAAATCTCTTACGGCGCTTTTCGTTAATGTTAGTTCGTGCGAGAAAATCTTTCTGCCATCATAGTTTTCGCCCGTCGGATTGTTTTGTTTTCCTTTTTTGCAGGTTTTTTGCAGGTATAATTTCTCGTGACCAGGCCGATGCTCTACTGAAGGGCAGGCCAGCTGGTTCGTTTTTGGTGCGTGTCTCAGAGCGAATCTGGGGCTATACGGTATCCTATGTGGTAGGAGAAGGGAGTCCGAAGCACTTTCTTATCGAAAGGATACCACAGGGCTATCAGTTTCTAGGCACAAATCAAGTAGTTCACGAACAGCTGTACGACCTTATCACCTATCATGAAGTGAGAATTTCAATTTATCTTATCATTTGAATTGTTCGTGGTTGAGAGAGATCGGGGAAAGGAGAGGTCGGAGTGGTTGACTCCGCGAACCTTCATGAACTGGTGCTCTGGTGCTCTTAGCCTTTGAGTCAAATGGATATGGAAGTGGAAGAGGCAGACAAACGTCCCCCACCTGAGCCGTCCTTTTTTCTTTGACCAATCGCTCAGGAAACTGTCCTCCAGCTAAATCGTTATTCTTTCCGCAAAATCTTGTTTTTCAGCTGTCGGAAAATTCATTTTTTCCTTCATTTTAAGCGTAACTAGGTTTTCGGACCGATAATGCATCTTTCGGAAGACGGTTTTGTTTCCATACGTATGGACTTCCTACAGCTTAGAGTGTTTCTTTTTGGGTGTTTTTATCTTCTGCCGAATGTGTGATAGGAATCCTTGTGTTATCCGAGTTGGAAAATATTGATTTGGGAAGAATGCATAAGGAGAAAGCTCGGCAGTTGTCTTGCTGGTAGTATTTCGTTGCATTTGCTAGCTGCGGCGACTACTGGGCGCCGGAGAAATACGTCGGGAAACGAGTGAATTTTTTTGGAAAGAGGTAATTAAATGAGTTTAGACCTTTATTTGTGGAGAAGGAGAAAGAACTGACCAGTTAAAGACTTGAAAAAGAGGCTTCAAAAGAGCTCATGAAAGAGGAAGGGGTGAGGTTCTAGCTTAGATAGGAGTCATGATCAGGTATCGGTTGTCAGCGGTTTCAGTCTAGGTATCTGATTGTCATGCCCTATATATCAGAGGTTGATAAGGGGTGACATTTTCAGACGGCACCGATAACAGTCAAAGGTAACGAAATTTTGAAGTGGCCCGTAGGGCAGAACTGTTCGCCTCCGGATTACGCGGATTTAATTTTCGAAACGAGTATGCTACCAGGTGGCACTCATGCGAACACATTGCCCGCCTCGATCTATAGGCGATTCTAATTGGTGTGCCTCGTTATCGTTGTATGGGGCTCATAGTCATGTAAATGTTGCAGCAGCGGTAGGTGAGAAGTAATGTAGTTTTGTATCGTTTGAAAGTAAAAGTTATGGTCTGCGAAGCGTGAAGTAATGCATCTCGTGAGAATAGAAGTAACGTTGTGCGAGAAAAAATTCACATCAACTTAGGTGTGATCACGATTTAGAGTTTGTAATAAGTAGTAGAACAACAAATATAGCAGAATAGGGGAACTTAAAGTCTTGTAAGACCTGAAGCGGGCTTGAACTCTGATATCGTAGGACAGGAGTGGATCCTTCGGGACTCAGATTCCGAAAGAGAAATGCCGCTAGCGTAGGATTCCTCAAAACAGAAACTGGTTTCTAAAGTCCGTCTGCCGATGGTGGGCGCATGGAGGGAAAGGGGGGAGGGGGAGCATATGGCACAATGGCCGGACTTGCGTTGCGTCGGTGTGAGCTGAAGATTATGTGCTGTGTACAAGGCCATTCTTGAAGATCTGCAAGCGCTGATTTCAGCGCTTTTCTCAATGTTCTTTTCATTAAATCATTCTCGTGAGACGTATCTGTTTCATTTCATTGGTTGCATTTTCTTTGTCTTTTTTTCCTCAAGGTGGACATGAAGGAAAGAGGAGGAGGAGGAGTAGTCTTCGTTTGTTTTAGTAATTGATTTTGAAGTGTTAATTGATACGCGGATCTTTATTAAAGATGTTAAGTTTGAAAATTCTGGTTTTCTAAATTTGATGCTTCGGCGAGGTGTACTCGGAGAGATAATTTACTCAACCAAGTGCCGACGAAGTTCATGCCTTTGGTCATCGTTTCGTGAATTTCATCGAAATTTTTAGAAACAGTGGTAGCAAAGCGTCAGTGCGTTCGTTCCATGCAGCTTTCTTGTAAGGGGAGCGGCTCTTATGAGTGGAAGTTTTACGAAATGACTAAACTTTCGTTCATTTGCATGCAATGAAGGTAAATTATATGATTGTAAGTGCTTTTTTTTTCACTCAGTTTTATCATGAGAGCATCAGTGATCTTTTTTTTCGACTGTTTATCATTTTCGATACGTTGTTTTTGATACCACTGTATGTCCCTCTGATGCATTTTTGAACACATGACAATTAGCGGATCGTTTTGAGGAAATTCCAACTAACTAATATCAAATTTGAAACGTCATTGCGCGTTGTTCGCTTTGAAATTCATCGTTATATTAAGTGTGTGATTAAAAGGGTCGTCGTATTTTCATTAAAGTTGGTGGCGAATTAATCTTTGCGATATCGTTTTCGCCTACATAAGAAAAAGAATTGTATGTTTGAGCGGTGATTAAACGCTAAGAAGAGATTTATTACGTGATGAATCGTTCATTTCTAGGTCAGAGTGTTTACTTCAGGTGGTTATCCCGTGTTTGACTTTTAGATTTGTTTGTTGTGTTGAATAACGATTTCATTGTGAAAGCTTTATTTTTATCACAAAAGTGAGTTTTGTTTTGTTACGAGCACTTTGCTTCAATCGATTTCACTCATCATTGCTATTCATGCTGTTCATAAACTGCTCTGCGGCAGTATTAAAATCATATTTTCTATTCACGAATACTCTATACTCTTGTTGCGCTTAGTTGTGCCACCTGAATGGATAATTTTTTAGTCAACTATTATATTGCTTGTTGAGTGATGTTTTTTGAATTGATCATTTTACGTATGTTGGCCGTTGCTTGCACTCATTATTGTTTGAGTGATATTTACAATTAAATTGTCGGTAAGTCTTTCTTGTTTAGATACCAACAATTTGCTAATATAATTGGTTGAAGCACTGATGGGTCATCTGGCTGTAATCAGAACGAAGTTGAGAGTAATTAATAGTACCCCTAGAAGCGAGGTATTTAGTCCGGATGTCTTTTGATTTGTTTAGCTGAAAGCCTTAGAGCCCATGGCTTTTTCCATCGTATTATAGCGAGGCTTATTGATTTTTCACTTGTTTTATTTTGAAAAGTTTTAGAAGCTTATGATGAATACTTGCAGTCTCAGTCAATTACGTTGATCTTGCATACGGTACCGACTCTAATATAAGTCACTTTTGGGTTTAAGCCTTTTGCTGGAGCTTGAGGAAGAATGAAGTCCGCTTGTTGAGTATGGACTTCCTAAAAAGAGTATGCGTGAGCCATTCCGTGCGCTCAGTTATCCTGAACGGTTCGGCGGTACGACTTGTTCCAGGCATAGCCTACTTCATCGATTTTCATTAATCGCATACAACAAGTGCCTTAAGGGCTGGCACAGATGCGCATTTGCATTTTTGCTTATCAAGTCAGGTTTAATAAGCCGCCACCTGTAAACAGTGAAGTGTACTTGTCGATGTAGTCATGTTTCAACCGAGTCGAACAGCTGTTCAACTGCTGAAAAGTGGTCGTTTAGCGAATTTTTACGTTTGTATTCGCTAAGTTTTCACGTGCGTCTGCTCGTCCATCGTCTGCTAAGCTGAGTTCGTGAACCGCTGCAGCGAAAGTTGGCCGGCAATTTGATTGAAGTGATGAAATTTCTTGACGACTCCCCATAGAAATTTCATTTCAGCGAACAAGTGTTGTGAGTTTATGACATTAAGCAATTTTCAGAAGTTTTCGCAAAACGCGTGTCTTTTATGACGAGGAAGGCTTGTGCGACTGCTCGGTTCAGTTGAAACAATAAATGCGTTTCTTGTGGCCACTACTTTGTATGCTGACGATTTATGAAACCGGTTGATCTGAAGCCGAAATAAAAATAGTGTTGCGGAGGCTTTTTTTGCATATGACAATGAATGCTTTAGTTGTTTTGTGAAGTCATGAAAAATTTGAATAGAAGCTCGTTTTCCGACGGCTGCTGTAACTAGAAGCCCAGAGGTTCTATTCATGGGAGTTACAGTGTTTGAAGGACTGAAAATGCCGGGAAGTACCAGTCGTCCATCAGAACTGTTCGGCCTATCGAGAATTTATTCGTGGCAAATTTTTTTCTGAAATTTGTTTGTGTTCCTGGTGAGCGCCTATCATGTATACGTTCGGGAAGAATTTCTTGGCAAATTTATGTGACCGATCGGTTCAGTTTTGTTATCTTGTGGTTTTACGTTTGTTTTGTCAACTTGTTATTGGTTATCCAGTTAATCTAGTTTGGTCATTTAGTTCTTCGAATTACTTTCAGACTTCAGTTGAGATGTGTTTTTGTCCAGATTGCACGTGTTTATCGAAATGATTTTATAACGCATCCAAGAAATCAGTTGAAACGAGCGAACCAAGCAGAAATTATAAAGTTGCAATTCGATTGGAGTGACTCGAGTTTTTTTTTTCTCGAGAGCAAAAGCAGTAAGTTCATTTTACAGCGAATTATTAATCCAACTGAGAATGGAAGAAACATTTTCACATTTGTAAGACGTCACTGATTTATCTAAGAGCATTGAGTATAGGGAAACAACATCCGCACCTGGAAAGTGGTCAACTGTGTTTGACTAGGGAATAAATTGCTGTTGAGGTTGCTTAACAATTTTGAAGCTAACGAATGCACCTTGTTCGTTGTTCACGGCGTTGTTGAAAGGATCGTGTTAGGTGAATTTTCTGACGAATGGTGCTGCTCTATTTAAGTGAACGTATTCTTGGCATAGTACGTTCCAATTATTTGTCCTGTTCATTTAACAATTTATTTTCATCCATCAGTGTGTTTACTTTCGCAAAATGGGGCCACTGTGGGGTTGTACGGGGGCATAAGAACGTTGCTGAGGATTTGTGCTTCTCGGTGTGGGATGGGGAAGTGAGCAAGAGACAGGTTGTGATGTCGTCGACGACCTATTTGCATTTCGATCTCATCGAAATCATCACGCATACCTGTGAATTTCTCTTCGCATGACCAAAATACTAACTGTATTGTTCATCATTGGTCTTTTGCGTTACCAGTTTGTTCGTTGCATGCAATGGTTGCTTGGCTTGTCAGTGCCTTTTTGGAATGTTCGTTGCAAATGCTCACCTGACGATGTGGACGCTCGCGCTCGCCCGTTCGTTCATTTATTGTTTGTTCACGTTTCATGGAGGCGTGCGCACGCTTGTATTCAGTCGAAACGAGGTAGCAATGCACAAATTATCGCATATGTTGTCGTTTGGGACAAATTTTTGTCACTCATTGAAATTGGGAAATTGTGAACCATGAAGCTGGAGCGATTTTGAGGTTTTGTTAAAGGAACTGTCAAGTTGTTAGTTACGTGCTAGTTGGTTGATGTAAAACAACACCGGTGGTCGGTCCCTTTGTTTAGCGCTTTAGGTGAGAGGACGTTGACGTTACAATGTGTATGTTTCTTCCTCCCGGATGTCGTTAAAGCAGATGTATAAGCGATTATATATGTTGATATTTCGTTTCATAAAATTGAAATACTGCTACCCATATGCTATAACTTTGCAGAGCGTGTCACCAGGTGAAGTCTGTAGATTGCGTACTAAGCAGTGAAATGAGACCCCGTTTCTAAAACAGGTTCATAATGCCGCCACAGCAAGGTTTCTTTTTAGTGGGGAGGGGAGGGGGGAAGGGAGGATCTCAAAGTTCTCTCAAGCTGTAAAAACCCGCTCAATGCAACTGAAAAAGAAAAATGGAGTCACGCTTGAAGACGTTTTGTATTCGGCTTTGAGGAATCAGAAGCTTAAATTTCTGATACATTTTAATTGCTGTTGTCGTTGTTTTAGAAGCCGTAAATACATTAGTGAATATGCTAAGCAGTTTCCTACCCCTATCGCGAACAAACTCAGAAGTAAGTCGTCTGGGTTTAGGGCGGCTGGCCACTTCAGAATGAGTTGAAGTGAGGTGATAAATGCATCGATCAACGCATGTAAATACCGTAAAATTTCCCGAATAGATGCTTATCTCTGTCTGCGTTTCATTTCAAGTACCTCCAAACACACATCAGATACTATGATTTGGGAAGCCGAGTCCAGTGAAGAAATATTTTTCGCATCTTCTAGCTTCATAAGTATTTCATCTTTTGATTCAACTCTCTTCGAAATAAGAGCGTGATGGCATACCAGTAATGCCATCTTTGATTCGAAATGACATCTAGTCCTTGAGGAAACAGAAGTGGCTTCCTGAAAAAAACTCCCAACCAGCCATCATAGTCTCATTTCAGTGCACGGGTTGCTTCAAAAATCGACCATTTGCCTCCTCTAATCGTTTTTATGAATGAATATGGGGGTGGGGGACGGTAAGCCCTTCTGTACTGCTAGAGCCTTGAATGTGTTGTATAAGAAGATAAAAACAGCAAAAAGTCGTATGAGCATGCCGCAAGAATCTTTTCCAAACACTCCTCGTAGTGTATTGGAAGTGTCATGGGCAGAAGGCTTTTACGCTGCAAAAGCACGACTGGCTCTCACAACGAGAGCTTTGCTACAATAGCAACGAAAATGTGTCGTATTGTTGTGTCGAATACTGATGGCAGGAAACTGGATGAGCAGTTTAGAAAGAAGCGAAGTAGACAAAATGCGGTGGAGGGTGGGAAAGTTTCAGTAACGTAGGAACTTCGTAAAAGGTCCATTTTCTCAAGCGCCTCAGATGTTTTGTTCAGTAGCGTTTTTTCCCTCCTTCGCGATGTTAGTTTTTTTTTTAATAGGCAACAACTTTCCTTCAGTTTGGATGAACTCATGAAACTTTTCTTTTTCCATAACCAAATTTATAAAATTATTCACTTAACTTATTCTGAAGCCAGTTTTCAACGTTTAGTTTCTCCTAACAATTTCTGCAAGCTTGCAACGAATGAGTTATTGGAGGTATTTTACTTGTTTTGGTAGTTTGGATTTGAGCATTTCCTCTTTGTCTGCACCCTTTTATATCCTATTTCTCGATTCAAATCTGCATCTTCTGGCGTCCGAGATAGTTTCTTCCATCGCTTTAAACTCCTTTTAGAGACTGATAACAGAGCAATTAATTTTGCTAAAAACTGTCCTGTGAATTAACGTATTCGGTCGGCAGTCAGCGTTGAACGTTGGTGTGGATTGCGTTAACGCAAAAACGCATATATGCTGGCTTGATTAATTCTTCGTCTTTATTCACTCATTTTTCGTCAACATCAGCTCTGTGCCATGGCTGCATAAGAGGATTGAAATCGTTCTGTCGTTTGGGTCTCCTTCTTGTAACGGAAATGTTCGATCTCTAACCTTCATTAACGCGTTCGTGCACCTAATTGGCGTTAATGGGAGAAATAATTCCGTGTCTGCATGAAATGCTGCATATCAATCAGCGTAACGGCGAGCGATTGTTATGCAAGTCACACCCAGCTGGTCGAAACGGCATTAGAATCGTTTACTTGAAATCGCTGGTGAATTGCATCAGGATGAGATCAAAAGAGTTAGATCGATATGGGTAATGAATTCTACACGCCCACGCATAAAAGAGAGACTTAGACCCTACCTCTAGAAGAGTCACTCATTGTTTACTTGACTTTTGCGTGCACATATGACATTCATTACCTGACGTCGCTCTTTCTCTACTCTCGCAGTTGTGCAAGCCACTCGCGAATTTAAGCATAGGGTTCAGTTGCTGTCTGGCGAGTACGTATGTACTTGCATGTTTGTGTCCGCTTCATAGTTTCAGTTCGGAAACCACTGAAGTTAGAGTTGTGAAATCTGGCTGGCGAAAGTCTTGGACAGTTTGTTATACTAAGTTTTATTAAATACATCTGCTCCCGACTTGGATATCTGCTTCTGAAAGCGATCGAACATTTGCATGTGGATTTCTAAGACCTGTCGACTCGATGGTTAGACGGTAAGAATGAGTCTTGCCTGAACTTTAAATGGCAGGTCTGCTGGGTGTAGCGCGTTCGCAGTCTTACCTCAGACGTCATTTTCTGCTCGTTTCCTTGGTAAATGTGCTATGCTACTGCTTTTGAGTTGGCAAAATGACTAAGTGCTAACCACTTACCGATAGCTGTACGTTGTTGTATTGTGCAGTAAATAGTTTTAGGCCCGAAATAAGATTCTGGGATGAAAAATTTCGAGGAGGTAGGTTGGAGATTGCGATGACACCACATCTTAAGGGGGAAACATAGGGCGTGTAAACGTTATGAGGTTCCTAACATGAGTCGCGCTCTGTGTCTAGCACAGGTGTACTATAGCTTTGCCATTTTTTGAAGGTTATGCGGTTCCATTGGTCGAATTTTACTAGAACGCCGTTTTGAAAGTTAATGATGCCATTCTCTTTAAAATTTTAATATTCGTATTGTGGTCGCCGAACGGCTTATGCTTGAGACACATTAAACTTTGAAACAATTCTGTTTTCGTTTTTGCAGTTCGTTCATAACGGTCGAATGGTTCAGCCGGATTTCTGTGCGTTGTGTTCGTTTCTTTTTTTTTCCTGTTACATTTATAATAGCGAATAGAGGGGAATGGTTTTGTATGGGCGCTGTAGCTGTTCGCAGCTATAGAATTGGTCTCTTTTAAACAACATAAACGTCATTCGTTCTACGCGTCACTCCAAATCCGTGCATTCATTTGCACTGCCGTAAAATTTCAGCAGTGGTCCAGCTGGATCCATCAAAGGAACATAACACAGGAAATGGCCCAGTGCAAGGTGATCGTTCCATTATGGTGGGGGAATTCTGTATTCTAAATTGGCATACCTTCTGTTTACGCAGATGAATTTGATCAACAAGCATCAAGCTTCATTTAGTCCTGAAGAAGCTCACTTTTTCTCTTTTTGAAATGTTTTGAAAACATTATTTATTTGAAGAGGAGGATAGCTAAAACCTTCAAACTTCTATCGAACCTAAGAGGGTAATCAAAAAAGATACATTGTACAGTTTCTTGTCAGCTTCATTACTTATGAGTAATATGCGTCGAAATGTTAGGAACGTTTCGTATTGGCGAACAACAATTTGAGTTTTTCATCCCTCTTAAGCGTCAGAGTTTAGATGAGTTTTGCATCCCTCTTAAACATTAGAGTTTAAACGAAGAGGCATATTTACGTCTGTCATGCGATTCAACAGTTAGCTGTCGTAAAGGAAAAGCAGTAAGTTTATTTATATGCAATAGTTGCGCTAGGAATACTGGTTTTTCTTTTTTTTTTTGAAGCTGCCAAATTCTTTTGTTAAGAATGTTAATTATACAGAATGCTATATACACAAGCACTTTTGCCATTGATTTTTGCAGTTCCTTTCATTTGTAATGGTTATGGGCCACAGAAAGAAGAGCGAGTTGAGCAGAGCGGTTTAGTTAGACGAATGATGAGTAATTTGGCGTTCAGCTAGATCTGAGAGTAAAACTTTTTCTCGGTACTGAACGGTGCATGTATATGTTTTCAGCAGTATTGAAAAATTGGAACTGACAAAAATATTTGCCTTTTAAGTATTGAACGAGTGTATGGTTTTCAAATGTTTTGTTCAGTCTTTTTTTAAGAGGCAAAAACTGCAATGGCATTACTCTTCCCATTAATTTCGATCAGTGCACTTAAGCATATCAGTGTGAAGAATATAACGCGATCTGTAAAGTAGTAAGTTCGATCCATCGTTTGTTTCATCCAGCGGTTCTGTCCACAGCGAAAACTGATATATTATTGTGTACTTGTTACGGCTGTATATTCTGTAGGTTTGTCGTTTGCCGTTGTTTCTGGTCCGCATCGAGTGAGTTGCCTTCAAGAAGTCGCCTAGAAAACTGTTGTTCTTTGGTTGCCGTAGTGGTTCTTTTTAATGCAGGCATGAAAGAGCGGCGTTAATCGAGCTATCGCTACTGACGTCAACTGGAGTGACTAGTGTGCTGATGAGCGCGTGAACAGACATGTCTTATAAAAAGGAACAAACTAGTTATTAGCATACGCGTCATGTGGCACTTAGTTTGGTTCAGCAACTCAAACGTCGTCTGGGTTCACGGTGCCTTTTGGCGGCCATTCTAAAGAAATTGTGCATGTTTCCAGAATCTAGAAGCAACTACACACCCTAATTGAGACGGGGTTGATTTATACGACGTGAGCGATCCTTGGTGAAAGTCAGTTTTATTAGCGTCGTTTTCTACTCACTGGGTCTGGTTGATGCAGCGTTGATAATGAGAGAAAGAAAGAGAGAGAGAGAATCTTTATTTACAATAAAGAAAGCATGTAAGAACGCATCCAGAAAAAAAAAAGTATACACGAAAGCCACAACATATTCATAAGTATAAAAATTGCAATTAACCATGCGTTTAAGTACCCATAGACATTGATGAGAGTAAGAAAAACACGAGATCATAAGCAATGGACATGTAGGAATGCATAATAACATTCGATAATGAATTACAGCCAGCAAGCAGCAGGTATTGTCGATGGATCACACCGCTCCAAGCGTCGCATACAACAAGACAAATTACCAGCCATAACGACACCATATGGCAAGGAGTTCCAGATAGGTACAACACGAAAGGCAAAAGAGTTGAGCACATCAGTTCGACTCATTGTCTTCCTTTCGATTTGCAGAGGATGAAATCTCGAGCGTGATGCAAACTTTACAAAAGAAAAAATGCTCTTGAACGGAATTCCTGAAAAACCTTTAACAATCTTAAAACATAAATGTCATCACTTCCTTTGCAGGGAGATGGAAACCACAAATGCAGAGGGCACTCAGTCGAGAAATTTAAATGCAGGACAAAGCATTTTTGAGGGGATATATCAAGTTGCCATAGCTGTGACCACTGTTCCAGTGAAATCATATCCTGACGTAGCATATTGTAATCGAACTGGGGATCTGTAGTAGGTCTATATATCTTCACATCATCAGCATAGAGCTTGCAGCAACTTAGCAAGCTCTTTGGAAGGTCACTGACATAAAGCAAAAATAATAGAGGCCCCAGAATGCTACCTTGAGCACCCCACTGAGCACAAAATGAGAAAAGACAAGGCGTTCCCGACTTTCACTCTAAAATTGCGTCCACATAAAAAGTTTTTTAACCAAGTTAGGACACTGCCACCTATTCCATAGGCCTTCAACTTCAGCAGTAGTTTTGGATGGGTCACCGAGTCAAACGCCTTGGCGAAATCAATATAGACCACATCTGTTTGGAAATCATTATTGAGACCAGCATACCAGTCGCAGCAGGATGTCAAGAGCTATGTGAGCGTAGATCTTCCTTTCAGAAAACCATGCTGGTTATCGCTGATAATATTAGAAAGACTAAGGTGACTCAGTATTGATTTCCTTAGAACAGTTTCAAGCACCTTGCAGAATGGTGAGGTGAGACTAATGGGACGGTATTTGGAAACACGGTTTAGGGGGGGCTTTTTCGGCAATGGTATTACTATTGCAGTTTTCCAAACATTCGGAACGATGCCCAGTGCAATGATATGCTTGAATAGAATACATAAGGGGCAACAAAGGCCTGTCGCAGCTTTCTTGATAAATCGCGGAGGTATATCCTCTGGTGTTAGCGATACTTTATCACTAAGGTCAGAAATAGCATCTCTGACTGTCTAAATCTATCCTGATGGCACCCAGATGATGCCGCATATTCATGTGGAAGGGCGGAAGAATGCCGTTATCTGTTTTAAAAACCTGCTCGAAGAATAAGGCGAATTGTTCCGACTTTGCGTAATCGTCAGAGAGGTAATGACCGTCGTCAGTAGTGATGGATCCAATGCAGTAACGTAACCTGATTTTGCTGTTCATGTATTTAAAGAACGCGTCACGGTTATTAGAAAAAATAAGGCGTTTTTCGCGATTCTTCGCCCACTTTTTGCATGCCTTGCGGTAATCTTTGGAACATTTTCGGAATGCTGTCATTTTATGCATTTTTCGCCTATCTTTCCACAGGAAATATCGCTTCGAAGCTATTCGCTGAAGATAAGAAGGCATTCGGGCAGTAAGCGCCTCATTTTTCCGTAGAGGGACAAATCTATTAATAACACTATTCAACAAGTCTAAAAATACAGCATACCTATCTTCCAAGCTGCAACATGAACCAAACTCAAAATCCCAGTCGTATCCCAACAAGTAATCATTGGTCTGAGCCCAATCGCAATGGCTGTAGTTACGATGGAGGTCTGCTACAACTGATCGAGAGGACTTAGTAACTTCAAAGCTAATACCACAGTGATCACTCGTTCCAAAGTTCGGAGTTACGCGAGGATTGCTTATTAAAGCGGCGTCTGTGCTGAGTAACAAATCCAGCAAACTGTTTTCGCGGGTAGGCTCATCAATCAGGCTAACAAGACCACATTCTGCAAGAAAGTCTGTCAACATGTCGATATTATAACTCCTAGTTCGGGAAAGTGGAATATTGAAGTCACCAATAATGATTGTATTATATACAACGCAGCACCAGTTAGTTGAGCAGTCGAAAAATTCCCTAGTTTCCTGAACACTACATTCTGGTCTACGATATGCCACTATAAAGCGAAAATGATAAGCATTTGCACACGAAAAATCAGCACTCACAAGCTCACATCCGGAGTTCA
>JPKZ01000255.1:337155-390075 GCA_000803305.1 Toxocara canis | reverse complement strand
ATTTTATCTGATAGCCATGTTTCGCAAAGACCTATAATGTCTGGAGCGTCAAAGCGCTGAAGAGATTCTAACACCGGAAGCTTGTTCAAAACAGAGCGACAATTATAGAATACACAATTAAAAGATGATACTTGTTTATCCGAGTTGATGCGACCGATAAGTGAACGAAAGTTGCTCGTGTTATCTTGGTGTGCGTTATCCGAGAAGACTGTTAGCCGTGGGTTTCGAGGGCCTGGATATTGAGAGGCCCTGATCGTGAAGAATTTTCACATGTTCTTCATTTTTTCTGTCGACTCTACGTACCAACTGGCCGCCTCTTAAAATCAGCGGAGTGACGGCTTGCTGATTTTGCCTACGCTTCTGGTGTTCCTCCCATTGTTTTTTCTTCTCTTCAGCCGTCAAGGATGGGCGGATGAAAACATGTTGGAATCTCGTTCCTTTCAGGCTGCGTGCGTTGCGAAGAACCTGCTTCGCGTCATGCGAATTGCCAAAGATAACTTTAACTGGTCTCTTTCTGCCCTCTTGTTGCGATCCCATTCTGAAGATTTGGTGAGGAACGGAATCGGAATTGATTGTACCAAAGATATCTAGGGCCGTTCCACAATCGACGTTATTCCTTTCTCTGGGAGGGACATCAGTAACTTCATTCACTCTCACAAGAACGACAGACCTTTCGCGAATTTCTTTCTTCTCGGCCTGTTGAACTGCATCCAAATAGTGAGTGCCTTGGTCGAATTGCGTTGCTGCCACCGTTGATTTCACACTGTCCGTCACTTCTTGAACTAGCGCTCGAACCATCGGTATAAGTTGCTGACGGACTTCGGCCATGATTTCCTCACGAAGATCAGCCCGTATGTCAGCGCGGAGTTTTGCGTATGTCTCGGAATTCATGCCCAACGCCATCGGTACCTCAAACTTGGGTAATTAAACCATAAGGATGGTTTGCGGCTGCAAGTTTTGGTGGACTTAGTGGTCACCTGGTTTCCAAGCTTTTGTTACTTCTAAATCTGTTGTAATTTGCTCGCCGAAATTCGTGCGTTATATTTACTGTCGTTCTTTAGTGTTTCGGCCCCTTTCCGCTCGGCTTCGGCGTAATTTTGTTGTGTATTCGGCCCTCAGTAAGTAGTTTTTGGTAGTTTCTTTTGTGTGTGCTTAGCTGCTTCTTTTAGTCTTTTTTAAATATATGTCCATATTAAGATATTTATTGAGAATATTGCTTGGGATTGATTACATCATAATATTACAAAGAAGTCTAATAGGAAGGTTTTTTTTTTGCAGAGATGTGAATTCGTAACTAATTTACCTATTTTCATATAGCTTTCGTAATTTTAAGAGATACTGGTTGCATTTGCGTACTGCTGTTATGGGTTCAATTGTATGTGCATATTGATGCAGAATCTTTGACTGTATCATATGTGCAGTGGCGGTATAATGGTAAGTGCAAAAGCATGTGCAATATTTTTTTGTGGTAATGGAAAGCATCAAGCAAACAGGAGTTGTTCCTTTTTCCCGAGCTGTTTTTTTTCTGTGGCGCGTTTTTTTTGTGCGGTTGTATTCGTGGTTTGAAACTGCCAAGGATTTACGGCCAGGCATATGGGTCGCTTCCCATACTACTTCGGTGGACATGTTGTTGCGGGATTCGGACGTGGAGGTAAACAGCTCGGTTGCCCGACTGGTTAGTTCGGTCCTGCTTATTTGAATCCCTAAAGCTTTTTTGCAACTCGCCTGAGGGAGTAATTCACTAATCTGAGTTGAGACTTGTGAAGGTATTCGGGCTTGTTCGCATGTATTCTCGTATTAAAGAGCCATAAATGGACATTGTATGGCTGCTTGTCAGTAGGCGTAGGGCGTGAAAGACTGGGTAAAATATTTCGCTCGTTTAAATTTCGTCTTTGTGAGTCCTTGATTGACGCGTTCAGACCATCGTTAACCCTCTCGCTCGGGAAGTGGGCTACCAAAAGTTATTCTTATTAAGTCCCTCCATATTTTCGCTCTTTTACGAGTACCCGAATACAGTGCGAGGCAAACTTGAGATCAAACTTTCCTCTTAACTTCAAGTGACCTCCATTTTTGCTTAAAAGTAATGAATATATCTGGATGCCATGCTGTAATTTCTCTTCTCCTTCGACTTGGCAAGCTCACATTTTCATAGTTGCGTTGTAGTATAAATTTGGTCCTGCCTTCTTGTTTTTTGCACGTTAGAGCTCTTTCCCTATCACGCTATACTGTGGAAAAAGCATATTCGAAGGGATAAGGCATCGTTAAGAAGCGATTTGATGAAATGGAGGGGTCGACAAAAGATCAAGGACCAGTCTGCTGGGAGGAAGGGAGGAGGGGAAATGGACGAAAAAATCAGTGAAAAGTTACTTGACAATGTTCTCATCTGAGAATGAAGCCTTCGCAGCAACTAACAACAATTTTTATTAGGAGACGCCATGGGGACGGATTCGGCAGCGCAGGCAACACGGATGAGAAATCAGGGAGCAACCTGGCGGGAGGAGGAGCTCGAATTTAGCGTGAGGGCTTGGCGGCAGGAGTTTGCTCACTATCAAATAGCAGGACGCTTGCGAGTTGTTGTTTAGAAGTCTTTAGATTGCCGCTGACGTCACCGTCGAGATAAACTGTTAACCCTTTTTCCAGCAAATTTGGACGACGCCGCGGTTTCGCGGTTACCGCACGATTTCCCGTGCGGAGTATTTTATGGATTGGCACAGGTCGATGGGGGCAAACTGCACGGGATGGTAATGAGCGTTGGACACAATCCCCACTTTCAAAACGAAAAGAAAACAATCGTGAGTTTTGATTTTCGTCGTACTTTTCTTGTAATCTGCGCCAGCACCTAAAAATAAGTTGTTTTATAATGCGTTTAGCGAATGCTCCGAGATACAGAGAACAAGTTTATTTAGTTAAAAGCAATGTTCATTGCATATAACGTTTAACGTTTTGCTCGTTTTTATATTGGTTGGGTAATCAGTTGGTGATGTAATGGTCTGAGGGGATTCCGATGGTTTACTTAAACCTCCCATCGGCGCTTAGCTATATTGACGGTAAGCAATTTAAAAATCGCTTACCATCCAGCGTTTCGAGTTTAGCTCCATTTTTTAAAGTTGTCATTTTAAGCATATCGTCATCATATTAAATGTGCGTGTTGTTTGAGGGAGCGCATCTATGGAAATATGTGTATGGCAGTTGAATTTTGTGGTTTTGCTAATACCTTCACTTGAAAATTCGTGCTGTTGTGGAGTTGCATGATCGCTTTAGAAATTCCTATATTTGAGATGTTGATTTTTATCGTATGCAGCCGATTTTAACGTGTCTGTCTTTCGCCCTCAAGACAAACGCAGCTGTAAATGTGCGTTTCTGAAAGAGGCCTCATAAGAGCAACAAATTTATGACGGGAATTTCATTTTATAGATGAAAAAGTATAGTAAGCAAGGAACGATTAAAAGAGAGAAATCACGACGGGAAAGATGACACCAAAATTTGTGGTTCAAGAAAGAGCTGAAAACGAAACATTTAAATGAAAGAACCAATTGATTCTGTGTGTGTTGTGCGCTTGCGCGATCTGCTGTTTATGCGCATGTGTAGAGCGAATTATTTTTTCTTATAGGAGGTTCATATACTACATAATTTTCCTGAAGATTTCTACGGATCACATTTGCGCGCGGTTGCGCTTGGTTATTTACGATCTATGGCAGCATTTAGTTCGATCGGTAGGTTTCATTTTATGTTTTTAAATTCGTCATGCAGTAACATGTTGCAGGGAATTGTTTCCCACCCACGGTGAATATTTGCAAGCACCGGTCAAAAAGTGTGGAATTGCTTTCCAGCGGGAACGCTATCGCTTATCCATTAACTGTAAGCGATCAGTGGTATAGGTTCGCACTAGAGTTAAGAGATCAGGGCCTGCGAGGGATGTGGACCTCAAAGTCCTCTGCGGAGGTTATTTGTGGGATAGGTTGAAGTGCGTGTCATTATGAAGACACTGCAACAAAGGTTCTAGAAGTTTATGAGACAAAGTCATTCTGAGGTTGAACCCTATAAGGTTAAATATTTAACAGGTGCGAAGAAGCAATAAAGCAAAAGAGCCGTTTAACAACTGCAAACTAATTGAAATCCCTTGCCAAAATAAAACCACAGAGTAGCATGCAAGAAACAATTCTCTCGAAGGAAAAGAAATTTTGCGGAAGAGGTAAAAATGTCCTCTGTCGTTCCACCCCTCGCCCCCCTTCCTCCCACCGCAAGGAAACAAAAGCATTCCTTCCTCGCCTAAGGGTCGATCCTCTTCTTTTATTTGCTCGCTATAATGTGCAGTGTAGTTGGGCGTATCGCCCCACGATTTCGGGACTTGGTTGTGTTGTATGCCTTCAGCTCCATCGTTTTACAGTTTCATTTCCTTTTTTTCTTTCTCCTTTGCTTTTTGCACTCTTCCTACATTTATTTCGAGGAAGGCGCGCGCGGTTTCAGTCGTGCTTCGTTCGCCAGCTAGGATGAGGAGGGAAAGAAGCCAAATTCACCTGTGATATGTGCTGTACTAGTGGTACGGCAGATGAGTGAGTTTGCAGATGAGTTAAAAGAAGCGATAAAAAAGGATATTTCTGTGGCGGAAGAGAATTTGTCGACATGCAGTTTCGATGACTATGAACAAATGGACCATTTCCACGTCGATGGCGTTCAGATATTATGACCCACGCGTGCTCGCTTATAGCGGAGTAGGGAAGCGCTTCATGAGTGTGGTAAAGTATATTCTGTTACATTTAGATTATATCCTCTCAGTTGTTCACATGTTAACGGTCTCTTTTAGCTATTCCATTTTGTTTCTTTCACAGTTTTGGTTACTTTTCTAGAACAGAAACTTTAGAAAATTACATTGTCACTCCGCTTACTGGTTACTGACGCAAAGGTTGCTGCCTGGACCATAATGTTTTTTTGTGTGCGACCTACTTGCTGCGATTGGAAAAGTGATCTTCGGCTTTTTAGAGACAATCGCTTTACATTCTGCTTTCTTCGTTAATCTCAGTCCCCCGCCTGAAAGCATTCCCCACAAAACACTACCTCCAAACATTAAATTATTTGCAAATCCGGAATTATATGCTGTATTCGCTTAAACTTTATTCGTCTGTGGGACGGGAGGGGAATATTCGAGCCAGAGCTGAATTTGCGTGTAGTCCATCTGGAAATAAAACCGTCTTGAAGTCATCAAGTCCACATTGAGGAGCTATGTGTCATATAAGAATGAAAATTAAGAAATGAGGAAAGGACGATTGTCTGCTTGGAAGTGGCAAGCGTTGTGCGTAAAATTTTGAATTGTGAAAGGGATGGGTGAATGCGACCTTTAGTCTACGTGCGTTGACAAATCGCAGGTTTTCATAGTAAGTGGAAGTCATACATAAACAGTCCTTCCTCTCGCCTTCCTCTCTCTCTTCTTCCCATCAGTTTTGACACGTTTGTCTGTGAGTGGTGGATGGATGGATGCTGCTAGTCTGTTTTCGGTACGCAAATTCAGCCAGTTGGGTTCAGGTAGCAGTTTTGCTGCAGAAATTGGCAGCGGTGCCAAAATCTCTCTCCTCTACATGGAGGAACGGGAAGAGTTATGAGATGCTGATGTGTAATGCGCATTCGTCGATATTGAGAAAGGCCATGTTCAGCTCGTTGCATTCGAAGAGGTTAAATAAGCATCATCGGTCGCGCTATCGAATGTTAACCTTTTTTTGAACAAGTTATCCATGGAGCCATTCAACTGACGAAGATTAAACCTCTTTTCCTCTGTTCAACACCACCATCACATTCTTCCCTGAGCACCCAGTGTGAGGGTTGCTTTGATTAGGTTGGGAATCTGTGCCAATACTGATTTGATTCCCAAGGTCCAAGTATTTTCAGGACGTGGAGTCTAATTAAAGGCGCCTATAAAAGGAAAATTACAAAAATGACAATAGGGATCAGCTGAGATTAGCTGCTAACACGTTTTAATTATATTTCTATTCTGTTGCATTATCCACAGCTTGCATAAGGCTTGCCTAAAAGGGCTTTTTTCAGTCGCCACCCAGCGGCAATTTCGTGGCGTTCTATGCATTTAAGACTTGAAATTTCAATAATACAAAATGCCTTTTGAGGGCCATCGAAATTCTTACCAGATTGGGCAAGCACATTGTCAGTAGTTTACTCCAGACACTCTTATCCCGCTATAAATTGCTGGAATGCCAAGTCGCTATGTGGTGATTCTTACGCCGAATCATTGTGTCTTCTTCGAATCTCATTTTGAAGTGAAAAAAAAACGCGGTCTATTAACTGCTCATTGTACCCACCGATTGACTTTATTCATTTTTGCTTAAGAGGTCAGACGGTTGTCAAACCGAAAATGTGAGAAATAGGATCTAGAACCCAAACCTACGGCTAGCTGCAAGAGCAACTCTAAGAAATTCGGTACTTGCGGAACTCTTTTGGACCGGCACCATATGTTCTCATTCAAAAATTCGCCCGAATTTGCTGTCGAGTGCTTGTTGTGCGGTGCGGACTAAACTCATGTATTTGTCGTGTCTGTTTAATTTATTACTGTCGGTTGTGTCGATAAGAACTCAGGACAAAACTCGAACTGAGGGGTTTTGACCCAGGGTTGTTGGATTTCGTTTTAACATTGGCAGTTGTCCAGTTTATTTTATGTTCCAGTTGGGTTCTAAGGATTTTTTTGATTCCGACAAGCAACTGATCTCTGTTTGAATCGATGGGACCCTTCATTTGTGAATACGCCACATGTAGGTGTTTTAATGTTGTTTCGGGAATTGTGAATACTGCAGTAAATAAACTTAGGCCGGCTTTCGGTAAGCCGAATTACTTCAGCTGTGATTCTTGTTTTGTTTTTGTTTTTTTGAATTCCGTATGAATACCTTTGCACTTTTTAACGGTGTCATTAATTGCTCTCATCAATTCTTATTGTACCGTACTTTAATGCTGTTGTTTCCATCTTGCTAAAATGGATATCCCATGCGTCAAATATTTGCATAAGGTCTTGCTGCTCGTTACTGCTTTCTTTCTTGACACGGCTAATCTGAATAATGCGGCTTACATTCCTACCAGCAAACATTTTGGTTGTCGCGGCATGTTTCTTCGTTGCAGCACGTCGTCGTTTGTTTCGCATATTACGATGGCGTCCTATATGCAACAATCGTTATTCTTGCTTGTAATGCTCTACCAGATTTCTATTTTCCATAATATATATATAGATTGTTATGCATGCCGTGACCACTGTTGCTACTGTCGAGCCGAGGGCCGGAGCACCCGGCCGTGCAAGACCGAGACGAACGGATGGACCTCATCGAACATACCACCACACTGTATACCACGCAACGACAACACAATAGCAATTCTTATATGGCCAATGGTGAGGAGGATCTGATAGGTGGGTGGATACAGAGACTCAAGGAAGTGAGGAGGGAAGAGGATGCTAAGGAAGAACTCGGGCCCGCATTTTTGTGATGAAACATTGCGAAATACAGACGGTTGGGCCGTATCCTGCGGTGACGAAACAACTATGAAATACCTGCTAATGACAGTGTGCAAAGAAAGTGCAAATCAATCGTAAAGGCATACGTACACAACAGGTATCATAAATCATCATATTTTTTAAGCAAGTTTTTCATAGGTATCTTGGGAAAAATTCGTTGATGAGAAGACGACGTTATTTCGTACACGGAGGCAATTGTAGTGAGGTTGGCCGCAGGTGGAGAAGATGGAATGAATGAAACAGCACTCAGCATAACATAGACTGCGACAAAGTGATTCTTCAGAGATGTCGGAGAGAAAGAGTGAAATTAAAATGGGATACAGTGAAAGACGGAATGATTGTTAAATCTTCTGATTTCCATTGATGGGACTCAGGTCGCTGCTGTTAATACTCTCATCGAATAACCGAAATTCTCTGTAGGTGTGCAACCGAAGGGGAATTGAGTGGGCGGCTATTTCCGGTTGCATCACACCGATTAGACCTTTACGTGTAACTGTCGATTGGAAACATAAAAATCTGGGAATGTTTAAAGGCTGAATCTCCGTTCTCATTGCTATCTGACCATGTTCATGGAAGCTTGGTTAACATGGTGAAATTGGTGATCGCTATTGCTGTATGCGATGATTTATTCATAGGATTCATGGGAACGTGAAATGGTTTTAGATGTTGCGGATGTATTCCATAGTTGACTTTGTTTTTGCTGTTGTCGTAAGGTTGGTTCCCTCACGCAGTTGATCATTTCGTTTGTTTCAGTGGCGTATATTTTCTCCTATTGGTCTATTTAAGCCACTCAATTATGAGTTGCTCAAATAATGAAGTAATGAAAATATTCAAAAGTAATGGAAATATGAGTGAATTGATGATTGCATTAATAGAATACGCATGCTTTGGCCGAGATATCTATCGCTTTGCTGTTTTGATGGGACATCGTGCAGGGCAACCGAGCAGAGTCAGTCAAGAAGGTGGAAGATCGGGCATTTAAAAAGGTTTAAGCATAGCATAATGCCGTATCGTCCTCGACGTTTGACAAGTGAGCGGTTTTCCCCGCAAAATTCGAACGCGGGGAACGATTGAACTGACTGCGATCAGGTACTGAAAATGGTAATTTCCATTCATCTCATGGTTGAAACGCGTTTAAACTGTTAAGAAGTTGTGTATTTGTGTAATGAGCAATTAAAAATACCCTTTAATGCATCACTTTCCGAGACGTCAGTCTGATTCGTTAATCGTATGGTCACTACTGTTTAATATTCATACTCTTTTTACACTGAATTAATAGATTACAGCACTCATTAAATACAACAACAATACAAAGAATAGCAAATAGCGAAACGATGCATAAGAACAAATGAGTTACGTATGACAAAATAGAACGAATTTTTCGAGGTTGAAGTCTGTAAAAACGTTTCAACGCTAAACGTCGACGTTTTTCGGTGGAGCTTATTATGGCAGTCCGATGATGATGTGCAAGTAATAAGATAGTTTTTTCTTCCTTTTTATTTTGCGTTTACGACATTTAATAAGGTGATAGCCGGCAGATTACGGCCTTTGTTGGCGTATAACTAAACGCACGTAACAGACAAACTGAATAGATGGATGGATAGTTGGTTTTAATGAGCGCTTTTAAATGGTTGCTTGATGGTCGGTCGTGCAAATTGAGTAATTGCGATGGACGTTGATGAACGTATGAGTTGCTGAAACGGCAAATAAATCTTTCTATTGACATGAATTGTATGCTGTCAGCAGCGAGTGCCTCTTTAAAATTCAACTGGTGCATTTCGATTACAAATCTTCCAGTTCCAACCGGCTCCGCGGTGCACCATTTCTGGACCAGTAATTTGTGGATTTACTTTCAGAAGTGTTCAGCAAAGGAAATGACCTGCAAACAACACCCTTTACGGCCCACAAGTATTGCGTATAAGTCCACCAAAGGTACTGAAAATTTTGCGGTGTCTTAAAATTTTCGACGGTTCTGTTCTCTAAAATTCGACGATATCGTTCTTCAAAAATTTTCCTAACGGTGCTGTTTTTGGAAGATGGTCGCTACATGAGGTACAACACAAAAAACGTCCATGTGAGTGATGGCACTTAGAAAAATAGATGAAAATGTTTGCCTGTGTTTGTTTTTTTCTTTTTTTTTCTCCAACACTAACAAAATTATTGCGTTATCGCATTGATTGAATGGTGGGTGACTTGGTATGTTGTTGTGTTGTTGCTCTCTTCCCATACACATCAGCTACGTTTTGCGTTGCTCGGACGAGCTGCATTTTGCAATTGCACATGCGAGCTGATAACTTATGAAAGACTATTTCCGTTCATATTGTCTTATGTTGAAATTTTCCGCTTTTCAAAAAAAAATTTTCTCCCATCTTTTCGGCTATAGTGTTTTTGTAAGCGATATTGTTTTGGGGACAAGTTGAAGGAAACTCCAGTCTCGAGATAATTAACCCAAAGTGCTTACGTTAAGCTTGCGTTATCAGCAAAATATTTTACACCCCACTTCCAGTAGTTAGCATTTAACATGGTCACTCAATTTTGGGTGTTTATACGCGCATTTGAAATATGGATATGCACTGTATACTGTGAATTTATTTCAGGAATGCCTTAATAAAATAACACCAGGACCATATTTTTAAAAGAATTTTGAAAAAATTCTACAGTCTTTTTCTCAAAAATATTCAATATTTCTGGTAATCAACTCGATAGCGTTTAAGAACTAGTTATTCGCTATACCACTGAACGTCCGAAACAGGATCTTGTCGCGAACTGGAGAGATGCAAATAGAACAGATTTTTATGGAATATGGCTTCTTTAGAGAATTTCAAAGAGACTCAACAATCAGCATGCACTTCATGAATTGTAAAAAAAAAATGTTTCGACTAATCTATTCGCTAACAGAACTAGGCAAGTAGAATTTATTGCAAAAGTTTTTGACTAAAAGCGCTGCGATCCAATGCTTTTGTTTATTTAATTCAGTACAATAAACTGTTAATATGCTGTGTTAGCTGGTCGATCTATCAAGGTATAGTAATATGGATTTATCGAATATCAGGGTATAGTAATATGGATTTATCGAATATTGCATGGCTTAAAGCGTACATTTAAAAACGTGATGTTTTTATCGCGTGTCCTTGAATGCTTCTCTTTCTTTTCTGTTAACTATATTTTCCAATCAGGTGTTATATAGGTGTTACTTTTTTTACCAATTAGATATGTAGGTGCCGTTTTTTTTTACTAGCTGCCAATTTTTTACTAATTTTTATCACCAGTTTGGAAAAGCAACACCGATTCGATTTTTTTTCTCTTACGAAGCACACTCTATGTGCAGCGTAAGAAATGAAACTGTACGTTGACGAATTTGGCGCATTAGAGGCATTACTATGTGAGCCGCTGGTTGAATGATTCAGTTCAATTTAATGCAGTTCGTTTAACAGAAATTTTACGTCATTGTACCTTGCGTTCATCGAATCTTATTGCCGATTGTTGGAGTGCGAGAACTTACAAAATTTATATGGCAAAAGGAACCGAATGCGTGATTTATCCCATATGGGTTACTTCAAAAATAGGTATCTGTCTTCTTGCTATTTTTTTCGGGTAAAAATGTAGTAACTGTATTTCCTGTCTTTTGAGAACCAGATTTACCAAAGTCCCTTCACATTTCTTACATTAAACCCTAGGGCTGTAGCACTTCAGTCGTTGGAGGAGAGGAGGGGGGGGGGGCATTTTGAGGGGAACTAGATTTGAGGAAGTTGAGGAAGTTGCGCGAAGTAATTTATCGAAAAGGAGACTGAATTACACGGAGGAATGACTTCGAGAAAATTTTATATCAAGGATCCATGCAAAAGGAGTACCGAATTTGAGAAGGCTGAATTCAAGAGGGGTGGTTTTTTTACGAACTCACGTTTCCAGATGAAAGTTGACGGGAGGTGGCGACTCTGCAAAACAGCGATTGATTTGAGCGGGAGAGGAAAGAAGGGTGGATGGAATTAGAGGTATTTACGGTTCGTTACGCTTGATGGCCGAGTAACTGTATTAGGACAACTAGCACAGCATCAACAAATGCAACCGAGCAAAGTCATATACAAGCGCAATAAAGA
This sequence comes from Toxocara canis, assembly GCA_000803305.1. NCBI lineage: Eukaryota > Metazoa > Nematoda > Chromadorea > Rhabditida > Toxocaridae > Toxocara > Toxocara canis. The sequence continues at coordinate 378,477 of JPKZ01000255.1, read as the reverse complement.
AGGAGCCGTCTAATCGGGTCTGATTCGTTTGCTTCGTTGTGAGCAACGATGTAAGCAACACAGCGATAAGCTGTCGCACTTTCTCGCAAGCGCTTCTCATCATACGCCAGCTAATTTAACCTCCTGTTTATATATGCACATTTTGGCAGCCCTTATTTCGGTATCTATGTTTCCGCACTTAAGAACTCAGCCATATGAATTTATTTGCTGGCCGATAATAGCTTTGAATTCCTGTTGTTCGTCAATGCGTTTATCTGGATATCCGCTTATTCTCCTTTTTAATTAGTGTTCAAATGGTTAGCCGACGTTTTTCATTCAACTGAATCTGTTCCGTGTAAGCAAGAAGCATTCGGATAGTCGTTTACTCAGTCAACTGCTATGGTAGAAAAATCTGGTTGTTTCACTACTGTTTTGTCAGTTCAGCCAAATAGATCGATTACAGCCATTTGCACATGTGTTTAGAATTCATTCGGCCGGCGCCCTGATAATTACCAAGTAAAAAGTGGAAATAATGCGTCAAATATATGTTCACGAAAAAGATGGAAAATTATCTTCACTTAATATCAAGGGAATGCTCCTAATTTCAGCGATTATGGTGGAGGACCTAGAATTAGGATGCAGCTTTTTATTGGCGGCTACCTCGATATTTCATTAGTATTATGGTAATTATCGGGGTTACAAAGGCTGTCGGGGGGTGCATACAGCCAGGCAATCATGCCTTTGCCTTTTTGCGTATGTTTGTATACCTGTCCGTATGGGGCTTTCAACTAGAGAGTCATTGAAGATATAAGGGAACACAAGACTTGCAAAGTTAAAAAATATTTTTTATTCGAACGATGTTTTAGCCGCTTAGATCACAAGGCAATGCGCTACGACGAGCCCGGAAAACAAGAGGACTTTCAAGCGGAAGATTTGTACGGTTGGTTGGTCGGACGAAAACTTGAATGCAATGTTAGGCTTTGTCATTTATTGGCAGTTTATGAAACCTGTTGATTTTACGAGCGGAAATATTGCAGTGCCAACCCGTTGACACGTATTCTCGCTTGTTTAGTGAATGTCTCTTTGATTAAAAACCATTTCGCATCATTGCGTGTGGGATCGCATGAAATTCAATGCACTTTTGGGATCGAATTGTTCGGTTTTGATATTACTGTTTTCATTTATGATTACATAATTATGTTAGCTTCGAAAGAGCGAGTTTAAAATCTTACCAGTTTTTGCATATGATAGAAATGCCGGTTGGGGAAAGCTGCAGTTGAGGAATGTGGCTTCCGAGCGATCATGAGCATATTTATCTTAATAGCTAACGTCGTTGAACGGTTTCTGGTCTCTCCGTTTTGCATTCGACGATCGTGAATTTTTGGCAATGGCGTACGACGAAGAAATTTTCAGAAAGGGAGGGAATTTCAGTACGATATGCTGTTGACTTCGAAAAGCGCCAATAAATTACTGCCACGGTATCGAGCGTTATTCTTTCTTGGTGGGATCAGTTAAAAATACTGTGATTCTGTTAAAGGTTGAAAGGCCTATTTTCCATCTCATCTACCTCTTCTCCCCCCTTATTGCTGGAATTTTACATGTGACCGTCACCCTTATCACGGGCAATTTTTGGAATTTTAGGGTGCATCTTAGCATGGGCGCACATAATGTGAGAAAAGATGCAGGACAATCGATATACCGAATCGTCATCAACGCTGCTTCAATACGCGCTTTATGTCATTGTTGCCTCTTCACATTGAACATCTCTTCGTAGTGCTGTTTTTTCGTTCACTTTATTGGTTATGCTTTCTTTTTTTGGAAAGCAGTAACTGAACATTAGAGTAACAATAACTGTTGGCGTTCGTAATTTCATCAGTCTCTTCGTTTATTCGCAGCGCCTACATGGTCGATCCAAAAATCACTTCTATCTCACCTTAATTTGCGTAGTTAATTAGAGTGCGCCCGGTTGTTTGCTCAGTCAGTGATCACGACCACAGAACCTGGATAAATAGTTTTGAATTTTACTTTATCGACTGCTCACTTAGTCATCAAATCAATTGAATCTGCGCCTTAATTAATAGCATGCGCTCATCCGTGCCTCAATCCATCCCTTCGTCCACCTCTGTTTGTCTGTCTGCTTTTTTTTAAAGTTCAGTTAAGTTTCACGCAGTCGGCCAACGTTTGATTGCGGGTCGAGCAACAGTGTTTGGACGTAGTTGAGCGTTCCTCGTTTAATTTCCAGACATCCGTTGAATTGTTTGAACTGGAAATGGGGAAAGCGCATATGGTGCTAGTTTTTCGCATACTTTCCAACTTGTCTAGGATTGCATGCGGCCAACACTTTAAAAAATTGTGTCCGACGTCTTCTTGAGTATTTGTGAGGATCTCCGTTTGTACACTTTCTGTACAGCTTTTTTTGCGCTCAGCAACACCACCTTTACGGTGATCTAACGGAGTAGTTGAACGATTAAGGCCCATAGAATATTAAGACCATTTATTCGAGCCAACGAAATCAGAAAAATCGGCCTCTCACTAATAGGGATCCGTGGCGACATAATGCGGCCATCGTGCATCTTGCTAAAAAGCACGTTTATCTATCTTCCTCTGCCTACTGCTCAATAAGAACACTTTCTCAAGAACAATTTCGTCATACAACTCGCTTCGACAGGAACATTTCTCATAAAATTTTGGTTTCTTACGCCATATTTCCTTACAGATAGTAGTATCACATAGACGCGACGCTGTAAGGGATCGTTCTGCATAACTACTCTCTCTTAAACAATTTTTATGAGGGATTTATAACTAGCAACCTATATCTTCGCGGTTGAGTGGCTTTCGCATCGCCGTTCAATAGGTGCACTTAGCACAATTCGTATGACTCACATTGAAGATCATCTTTTAAGACTCTAATTACTGATTAACCGGAAATCTCAGGTGCATTCTGGACGAAGTCGTAGATTTCTTCGAACATGAGCTACGACCTTCTTATTTTCCGGCATTCCTGAAGTCCGTGAGTGTCCGTTTCGTGAACGGTTCTCGAGACTACCTATATCACAGTTGCCCTAAATTCCGTCTTAGTTAGAGTTTTCAACAAATGATTGATCATTTAAGCTATACAACTACTATGAAACAACTACGCGATCGATGTCTGGTCTAGATTCACTTAACGAGAGCTGCGCTTTCATTATTTACATTAATCGTTACCCTAATATTTTTTCAGAGTTTAAAATGTATATCAACTCATATCTGCAGCGCAATATTCGATGTGAAATGTGTAGCAGAAGTTTTGCCCTGCTCAGTCGAAGAGTTGTATTCGCTTGAATATAGGTGCATATTTAGAATTGATAGCTTTGATCTTACATTTACATTAGTTGCCCGGTCAACGAATGTGCGTGATGATACGTTTCGAAATCAACGTCCAGCTCCATGTCTTAGCGCATCTGCCATTTCTCCAGTCAAGATCAATACATGTTGTTTTTCAGCGAGTTACACCGTTTTCGAAATACTTAACCAGCTTCTTATTAATGATTTTTTCTCCAGTTCAGCTGAGCAATGCTCGTTTTTTAATTGTCATGTCCTCTTTGATAGAGCTGCTTCCCTGAATTCATATCCCTTTTGCATAGTTTTGGAACATACAAAGCCTGATTTGAACGTAACCGCTGACTTTTCTTTTTCACCATCAACCTGACTACAGTCAATTCTTTTGACATGCTCGACATACAGGCATCGTAAACAATACAGCCTCCTCGCGTTCTGAATAGAGCCCCTCCCCAGAATAGAGCCTGCTTCGCAGGTTCTATGGGAAATAGAGCTGCAGGAGGATTTCGTGATTAAAAGTAATGTGTACTTAAAGCACAAAAGAAGTGAGACCTTGTAGATGGAACAAAAAGTGATAATAAGACGAAAGAAAGCTGTTCGGATGACTCATAAAGACGGTTTTCGAATTTGATTTGTTTGCGCCATGCATCGTATAAACAAATCAAATTCGTGAAATTTTTTTACTGCTCCTTATGCGCTCTTGTCATTTACTTTACTTGTTGTGTACGTACATTGTTCTTTGCTCAAAAACTGCAAGCCGTTTGACAAGTTTTCGACATTGAGATATTTGCAGTAGAGATGCTACTCTCGAAAAGAACTTTTCTAATGGAACGGGAGTTCGAAGCGAAACCCTTAGAGGATTGCAACAGTTTCGAAGCCTAAAATCAAAATCAACAAATTTTGGGCTTTGCAGCAGGTTTGCAGATCATATCTGTGGCGTACAAGCGGGCGGGGTTAGACGCTTTCCAGCAGTGACTCGAGAAGCAGAGGAAAGATGCCAGCTAATTTTAGTGCTGAAAAGTAAACAGTGCTAGCGTGCGGACCTACCAGCAATCGTTTTAAGAATATGCCATTCCTTTGGCAACTTTTCAGTTCTTGAATTTAACGTTTTTAGCACTTCATTAGCGTTTCACAGCTCATTAAGAATAGAACAATGTTAGCTGAATCGTGCACTCCGTATTTCGAGCACCCGGTTCTGCAAATTTCGTGGAAGCTGACTATCAATGAATGACTAAATTTGCAAACATCTGAAATTGTTCAAGTGTTGGACACGTGTGTTTGGCGAGGGATGAATTATGGTTAGGAGGTGCCGTGCACTTGAAAATAGTATCTTTTTCGACCATTTCATCACCTATATATGCGCTATAATCGTTTGTAACTATTCCATTTAGGACACGGAATAGAACAAACAAGGGAATGTACTTAAAAATTTCTCACTGTATCAACGAGCGATTGCAGTCGATGGGCATACGGATATTTTACGTTTTTAATTCGGTAATTCTAAAATATTACAGGTGGAAAATCTTCAGCTAGATTTATTTTGCGATATTACGTATGATTTGGGCGTGTGTGATATGTATAAAGTAAGACGAAATGAAAATATTAGGTATCAAAATGCCGATGTGAAATTTTAGGTATTGTATAGAATATATGGGTAAAATATGATTTCTGAGGGCCAGAAGATATAGGCGGCATCCATCAAAGGAAAGTTTTAAAGTAAAATTTTTGTACGTAATATTTTGATTTGGTCCGATTGCTTGTTTCATTACCGCTATCTCATTCTCTTCGCTAGCCCTCAGCTTTTGCGAAAATTGAACACATTAATGTTTGCACACTGTCAGCCATTAGCAACACTTGAAATTTACGCATTTCCAGTCATCGTGTACACCGTTTTTGGCAATGTTTTGTCACTAATTGCAAATTCAGCTTTCTTTTTATATCGTTTTCCTTGAATGCTTTCCCAAATTTTCCTATAGACGAAAGATTATCTCGTTATTTCAACTTATCTTTTACGAACTTTTCTAATTAGAGCATTTCTCTCAGGATACGTCCAGTAGCGATGTAGGTTTCTAAGTGCGTACGATAATTAAGTTTTATTTTTTGCGTGTCCCGACAACTACATAAGTAATTCTGTTTTTTTCGAATGAACCGATCACTGCAACGTTTCGTCTACGTATTGATGCGAATCGTTAAGTTGATCTTTTCGTATTCAGTTGATCTTTTTATACTCAATGTCCTCAATTATCGTAAGCGAGATTTTCTGCACTCTCTCGTGTGCCTTGTGTACTGAAATGAGTCAAACCTTCGCTAACTCCAAAAACAGTGACACACTGTAAAGTCTCAACTAATACCTTCGGAGACAATAGGTTCCATAGAATTTTTCAGAACTTTTACCGAAGGGGGCGGTAGCTTATAATGAGATATTGAAGCGAGCAGAAAGCGATATATAAGGAAGAAGATATGCATTGCCAGCAATTCTCCATAAGGTTTCACGCAAACAATAAAAAAGCTAATAACCGTCGATGCGTGCGTCCTAGTTGGGGGACACAGTGAAGGAAAAGTAGAAGGTACAGAAAGGAACGTCTTTTCCATCAGCAGAGAGAGAGAGGGATCCTGATCGCATTGGCTCGAATAATCTGTCCGGCTGGTGTTCTGCGTGCACTTCGTTTGTTAATAATTCCTCGACTTTTCTCCCCCATTTGTTTGGTCATGTTCCTCATTTTCCTCGTGTTCCTCCACTACCCTGCCTCCCTCCCCCTCTGGCGAATGTTATTTTCCATCCTTCCTGGCGCTTCTCGTAGAGCACTGCTTCGCATCAGCACTATTAACGATCGTAGTACTGATAACAACGCTCGCTTCGCAGTTGGTGTATTGAAGCGTTTCGTGTTGCTAAGCGCGGTATTACAACCAGTGTTACTAGACGATCAGCCCATAAAGAGATGTGTCGCGCACTCTAGAAACTCATGTTTTCAACTTAGTTACTGAACCAGTCTTTTGGAAGAAAAAGCTCAAAAAGATTTTTTAGTGCACCAATGAACGCACTGTTCCTTTCAAAATTAACAATCCCATCTGCACGAATGTGCTCTCATGTTTTACGAAAAGGCGACTTTTCATTCAGCTTCCTTGTTTGACCAGTTGAGCGTTATTAATATGTTTGAAGGCTGTCAAAGTTTGCTACTGAAAAAGACTTGTGACTAGGTTGACAATGGTTCATCCGGTTGAGATGCGTTGGCAAAGCGGCGGGTCGGATGTTGCGCGCCGGCCTTGAGGCAAACTTATTACTGCTGCCTTGGAAATATTTATATCAATTAAGGTGCGAGCCAAAATGAATTTGGTACACAGGTTAACCACATATACAGATACGGTTTTGAAGTGGGTCTGTTACAGAAGAGTGAAGCACCGGAACCATTGCGGAACTGATTAAGTGCTGCTGGTGAAATGAGCGTAGGCACGCGAAAGAAACTCGTAATCGTTGGAGATGGAGCATGCGGCAAAACATCACTGTTGCTTCGCTTCTGTAAAGACGAATTCAGTGAAGGCTACGTGCCAACGGTATTCGAAACATACGTCGCTGATATAACAGTGCGCAATAAAACGGTATGTTTTAGTTTTATTTTCTTATTCTACTGCTTGAACAGTTATTGAATCATAATGAAGATTTTTATAAACATGATAATAGTAGTTGCTAACTGCTGTACTGAGAGTATTTCGAATGGCGACCAGAGGAGGTAACGCTTTTTTTTATAAAAGCAAAAACTTTTTGGACACCCTGATTCAACTTTCATATGTTTTCATTTGTTTTTCATGTTCCAAATCAGCTGAATAGATGACGAATCAAAACTTATACACAATCACACAACAACCGTAAATAACATCTGCTTGCAATGGAAGTTCTTCAGAATTCTTGTGGAACTGCTGAATAATTTTCCGAAATTTTCACTTCAGGTCTTCTCCAAATCATCCATCCTTCATTTCGAAAGTGATATGAAGAAGAATAGTCTTTATTCACATGAATAATGAAAACTGCACGTGGCACTGAGATATATAACAAAACGAACGGTACGGACATAAATGCTGTTACACGAGCACACTTTTAAATGAACTGCAAATATGTACATGAAAGACCGCATGTGATGAGCAAGGAATGGCAAGATAATGAATTGCACATGTGTACATAGAAAAAGCAGAACCATTCAGCATAAGACGGTAGACAAATCATACAAATATGAGACATGACTCAAGAAAGTAAATGAGCAATTGTTATGAGATCAAATAAGTTTTATGCATGGCGATTAGCCATGCATAAGGCGAAATCAATGAGGGGATGTACCTCCTTTCTCGCTATCAATCGTAGTAGTTGCTAACTGCTGTACTGAGAGTATTTCGAATGGCGACCAGAGGAGGTAACGCTTTTTTTTATAAAAGCAAAAACTTTTTGGACACCCTGATTCAACTTTCATATGTTTTCATTTGTTTTTCATGTTCCAAATCAGCTGAATAGATGACGAATCAAAACTTATACACAATCACACAACAACCGTAAATAACATCTGCTTGCAATGGAAGTTCTTCAGAATTCTTGTGGAACTGCTGAATAATTTTCCGAAATTTTCACTTCAGGTCTTCTCCAAATCATCCATCCTTCATTTCGAAAGTGATATGAAGAAGAATAGTCTTTATTCACATGAATAATGAAAACTGCACGTGGCACTGAGATATATAACAAAACGAACGGTACGGACATAAATGCTGTTACACGAGCACACTTTTAAATGAACCGCAAATATGTACATGAAAGACCGCATGTGATGAGCAAGGAATGGCAAGATAATGAATTGCACATGTGTACATAGAAAAAGCAGAACCATTCAGCATAAGACGGTAGACAAATCATACAAATATGAGACATGACTCAAAGACATGACAAAGTAAACAACAAATAAATGAGCAATATACTCAAAGGCGATTAGCCATGCATAAGGCGAAATCAATGAGGGGATGTACCTCCTTTCTCGCTATCAATCGGTGCAAGTATTCTCGCTATCAATCGGTGCAAGTACTGCATGGCGGACATGCACACATACGGAAGGAGAGATGGAAATCTCGATTTCCAACCCGCCCTCCAAAGGACGTAAGAAGCAGTTGAAAAAAGGAAAGTCGTGGTTCTTCGGCCATAAAATTTTGCCTTTATAAAGTGGCAGACATGGCTCATTTTGAAAAAGCATTCATTCATACGAGTTCAGAGCTGTTTTAGCAGGTTATAAATTTCAGAAATTTCCGCTTCCGAGTGGCAGTCACCTTGATCCTTCCTTCTGATGGAATATTTTTGCAAATGTCGATCCGTACTTGCAGCGCATGTTTTATCGCTTGTTAGATAACTTGTGTCGTTTCACCATACTATCATTGTGATCTGCACTCATACTTCGCCAACAGCAATTGTTTCATAAGGCGCAGAAAGCGGAACAAGAAAGAGAATGATAAATGAAAGTGCATAAATTGCGCATGCGTAGATTTTCACTGTGCATAAGAAATGAGTGAAATAAGAGTGGTCTCGATATTCGGCATATGGTATATTTCGTATGAGGCATGAGATGGGCATCAAGCATTGATCACGCACACACCGACAGCGTCGTTCGTCAACTCAACGACGCCTTTGGGGACGTAAACGAGCAGTGAGTGCTTAACGCGCTCAACCCAACCAAACAAATACGAATCCGTTGTGCCTGATTTCACCATAGTCCGACTACCTCTAAAATAACAAAACATTCCAACCGCTTTCCAAAGGTTCCAAAGGTTCCTTCCAATTTCTTGTTGGAAGCTAAAATGATTGAAACTTAGAATGTTTCATTAGCTCTGGATAGAATGTAGTATTAAATTTGGATCATTTTCACAAAATAAAAGTCAAGTAAGCTTGAATAAAGCAAGATTCACGCAGGCAGATAAGCTACTCTTCAAATAGAACGTTGTTTTGAAACTCCGCCACGGTTGATTCATAAACTACGAAGAAACCTTCTCTAAGAAAGCTGTGCTGTTGACATACTGAGACGTACAAGAACGCCAAAAATTGGACAGAAAGCTGAGCTTACCAAGCTTTTCATTTTGTCGAATTGGTCTCTGGATGGTGCGGAAATTTCAACATTAAAAGCGTTGTCAAATGTGCTCAGTGCGAGCAGTTCTTTTTTGTTTGTCGCATCCGCTGATATTGGCCGTAATCGTGCTCCACTACTGCATATAAGATGACCCTTTAAATGAATATTCGAAATGCGGGGTCCATTCGTTCTGAACACATTCTGTATGTGGACTTTTCATAATCAAGTACATCTTGGAAATTCATTAGAATTGGCAAATGAGATGAAGAATCAAGCTCCTTGTTCGAAAGCACAGGAATTCTGAAGGGTATGGTTCTTTTCCAAGGGCACGCCATTTTGATGGAGCTTCCCTGGGGATCCCTTGCTCATTGGAAAACGTAAGGTTGAATTCGACAAAGGGCTAAAATCTTTCGGTTTAACAAACTGTTGCCCAACCGTATTGATCTACACTAATGACGAATATTTATTTCTTTGGTTTCGCGATAAGTTTCTGAAAATTTCACCACATTCGATAAGAACTTCAACACATTCGATACCAACGCTACCAATATACCGACACATACGAACTTCACTGTATCGGTATATTGGCAGTGGTTATGCAAACAAACGATCAGGGGAAAGAGGATCGTGTATGTTTCGTATGAGAAGGTGGATGGTGGAAATTAATAGTGCAGAATGGAGTCTATTCGTTGTACTGCTTCCGACACTATTCTTAATCGAAAAGAAAATGCGTATACGGTTATCTTCGTTATTTTGTTACATTTATGATGTACTTGAGTCTCGGTCGATTTTTTTCGGGGGAAAAGGGGGGATGGGGAAAGGAGCAGAGCATCTTAGAAACTAGACCATTACAAGTTAAAGAGCTTCTTAGAGGGCACAACAGTTTGGCGAGTGCGAGGAAATAATGCACTGTATTATAGAGTAACGTCTTGCCGTCAACGTGTGCGTCTGCTTGAACGTTACCGGCAAAAGTGAAGAGCTCAACAGTGCTGCGATAAGGTGTGCAGAAAGGTGCTCTTTAATTTGAGCAAAAAAATTGGCTGCAGCGAGTAACCTGAACTGACCGGCGAGCATAAGAACTAGTCGACCGGCTGGAACAGTGTTAATGTGAGACTGTGAAAGTAATGAGAGCTTACTGAACTTCGAAACTCTCGTACCATTTTGAAGGTACAATTGTCGTTGTGGGACACAGCAGGACAGGAGGACTACGACAGATTGCGCCCATTAAGCTATCCTGAGACGGATATATTCTTGCTGTGTTTCGCAATCGATAGCCCTGATTCAATGGAAAATATAAATGACAAATGGCTTCCTGAGGTTCGCTTAATTTTATGTTGTTTTATTTCTTTGAGTCTTAGATTTATGGTTTTCGATATCGACCTTACCTCTAACCAATACACGAAAATTGAGAAGTTCTAGAAATTGATTACCAATTATTAAAGTGGCATTTCACGCCTTTCGATGTCCGCATTGATAAAAACGTAGAGGAGACGATCATCGTTATTTCGAAAGGTGCTGAAAAGCGAAAACCATTCACTGTGTAAAATTAATTGTCTTCAGTGAAAATTAGTTTCGTTATTTTGTCGTGGTATGTCTAATAGCGTCTGTGTCTGCACCAAAAAAAACCCTTTGATGTCTTTTTTCCACTTCGTTTCGCTCATATTTTGATTAAATGAACACATCGTCGAATTTCTTACTTGAGTTACATGCGACTGTCGATTTGTAGCTGAGCTCGACTTTTCCTATGAGCTTTTGACTGTAGCGAAACGCATTTTGGGCTTCTAATGTCTGTTCCTGTACAGTATATATGTGTGCGTAGGAATGTGTATGCCGCCTGCTGGTCGGGTAGTTTCAATGCACGAACCGTGAAATTTCCGCGATGAAACTTATCAAGCGTAATGTATATATGGGTTTACGAACGCTTCGAACTATGAATTGGAAATAAAAAAAATTAAATGCAGTTTGACTCATATTAAATAAATAATAGGTCCAATTCGTGGGACCGAAATATTTGCCTGGATGATGATGCACTTTGCCAACTACGTCGTTGGCTAAGAACACCTCAGAATGTGAATTCGTAGGATAAGAATTAATAATTTTGGGAAAATGAGCGCAAAAGTGATGAGGTAAGTGTGCGCGACAACGGTTCTAATCTCATTAAAGAATCGCCCCACCATCAGCATTTCATAAAATGCGTTAGATGCCAGTGTTTGTTCTCGGCTTCAGCAGAAATGGTTTCCCATAGCTAAACATTCTTCTAGCGGTTTTCGGGCATTCATCATACAAAATTACAGAGAACATATATTCTGCCAAACTCTGGCACGTTTTGTAACTTGTTTTCCTTCCGCCTGCATCGTTGTCGAGAGTGAAGACGAGTTTAGTCCCTAAACAAGACCAACACTTATTAGCAGTTCACTAGAAAAACGGCGACAAAAACTGGCGCGACAATTCAACATATTCATATAGTATCATGCATTATCTAACTGAAAATAGGCAGGCTGTCAAAAAAAGCCGCTTCATTTTCATATGGAAAAAATATTTGAGAATTCTAAATAGCTAAGCCTTAGGATATTTACAGATTAGACATTATTGCCCCTCTGTTCCGATTGTGTTGGCCGGCTTAAAAAAAGATACCAGGACTGATTGGGAGAATTCGGTGCAATCCGATCGAATGAAGAAGCAATTCGTGACATCGGAACAAGGTTCATGCTTGGCCCAAATGGTACACGCTGAAGGATATTGCGAATGCTCAGCAAGGACTTGTGAAGTTTGCACTGTTTAATTTCATATGTCGAATGGAAGCTATGAGATGAGAGGCGAGCCAAAAACTATATGAAACAACCATATGATAATCATAATCTTTATTTCGTTTACATTTCGGAAATCGGCAAGGCTATTATGGCAGACACGTCGTTTCGATTACAGTTTAGATCGCCCACTGCGACAGTACCCGATATGAATAGAACTTTCGTTTTTTTTTAATTGCTGATCGTCCCTTTTTCCGCACTGGTGTTGGGCTCAACTTCCACTGCGCTCTCTTCGGTCTTCTTTTTTTGAGAGCACTTTTTTACATCTTATAAGGAAGTTCCACGGTAACGTTATTATAACATTACTTGCAAAAACAAGATGATACGTGTCACTCCTTGAAATCTTGACCTCGTTCACCACTCTGGCCTGCAGTGCAATGTCTCGATGTTACTGAGGCAACCAACCCCACGCCGAGCAACAGCCATCCGTTTGGCTGTTGCAGCTACTTGTTAATACCACCCGCCAGCTGGGATGTCAGTGGTATGGTGAGAAGCAGCCACGAATCGAACCCAGGTCCCGCGCATTGGAGACGGAGGCTCTACCACTGAGCTACTGCAGCCCTGAGTTTCCTAATCGTCATCACGTTTTGCAGCAGCATTTTTTATTTACACTTTCGCACCATTCGCTTTTTCTTTTGATTCCGTAAAAGAGCATTCATTCATTTTCAGGGTGTTCGTGAAGTCTTCGAAAAATGCGTTGGAGTCGCACTGAAGCACTCATCCAAACTACGAAGGAAAAAACGGTGTTATCTACTTTGAAAACAATCCAAAACTTCACAACTATGTGATGAGTTCACTTGATCGGGTATATTAAATGGCGTTTTAATTAATAAAGCGATGTAATTTTACGCTTGACGTGTGCCTCTGGCATTTTGGCGCTCTCCCAGCACCACTGATATTAATCGCTCAACCAAGAATCGCTGTTGGGACCAGTTTTACTTATCAAAAAATTTTGCCTTTACAACATCTTCCCGCATTTTATGTTTGAAACATTTTCGGTCGTTTAATTACTGATTTTTTGGCTGTTACGAACGGGCTGGGGAAGTCTTCACTAGTATATATCTAAAATTACGGTCGTTAGCTTGATCTTGTTCGATTTCTGTTGAGTAAAACTGGCCCTCGGAATGTAGCGATTTCGATGTTTCACAGCATTCATAGCGACGAATTGTTTTTCGTTTTCATGATTAAATTGGTTGCTGTCTACGTTCTCTTCCTGAGATTTGGGAATCGCACATTGCAGCATCCCCATTCACCCATCCTAAGTGATCTTTCCGATACGTGGCACTCGCTTCTCGAAAGAAGCGCAACCATGTTGTGGCAAACGTGGAATGTGACCGAGTCGGGCAGCGTTTTCGATGAAACGCTCGCTACATGTCGGTGAAATAGCCGAATTGACGACGAAACGAACGCATCGCGCGCCGATCGAACGCGTCAGTTTGACTTCGCACACGTAATGCATATATGTGTTATACAACACACCAACAACGGAGAGCCGTCTCAAATGCGTACATACATCGCATTTTTGCTTCTGTACACAGGTACGCTGAAAAGCGCATAACATTTAGCAAAAATGGTGTGTGCATGATCTAAATTTTGCGTTAACTAGAGTATGGAGGGTCATAACCCTTCTGTTGAAATTTGCATGCGGCCTCTTCGCATAAACCGCCCACATCCTAAACACGCAAGATTTGCAACTTAGGCATACCGGTTTACTAACGTTGGAATTCCGCCAAAACAAAAATTCCCTGGAGACATGATTCATTCCATTAAATCACCGGGAACCATCTGCACTTCAAACATAGCCGAATTAAATATGTTTCTATGGCTATATCAAATTCCTTTGAACATCTTCTTGCGATATCAAAGAAGGGAGAGAAACGATTTTTTTTTTTTTAGTTCGCAGGGCGTTTTTGGACTCGACTGTGAAATACGTGGAAACTGGATCAGATTCGGGCAACGCCTTACAGTCGCACTCGGAGAACAGTTCCATAAAGCTCGTATAACAGAAAGAAGTTAATTTTAAAAGTGATACAGAAAACGTAGTAATGAAACAGAAATTTACTGTTTAAAAAACTATTCAGCAATGCGAGCAAGGTTTCAATCGCAACGACGAAGCAGTGTGCGAAAGATGGTAGGAACGATGAATTGTTATTTCAGGTCACGTCCACCGCTTTCCCCCCTCCCATTTTCAAGAATTTGTCGACCTTTCACCTTCCTGTTCTCTACGCTTCCCCCACGTGAGGGACCACCAAGAGCTGTAAAAAATTTCTCCCAAATGCGAAGATCCATTGCATTAGTTAGCAGAAGATGGGCTTCTTTCGTGTCTTAATGCGTTACGCGAAAAAAACTCGAATAAAGACTGATCTGGTTCGAGAAAATACCAATTGCAGCAAAGTTATAGGTGATGAGTTCGGAATTCCATACTTATAAAAGGTTCAAATTCAAAATTAACGGAATGCATCGGTAAAAGTGATACGCCTAAGAAATTTCTGTCGCAATGAAATTTTGTTTTTGAGCTAAAAACGCATTTTTTTCTGTCATTTTTTTCTTGGAAGCGCTTTTTTGCTAGTAGGAATTATCAACACTTTTTATCCTGCGTTCGTTTCCCGCAGACGCAAATTTCTTTGTAGCTGTCGCCAATTCTTCGCTACAGATTCCTTCTTTTCTTCCCACCGCTCATCCATTATGGATTATCCTTTCTGTTGACAAAATATTTGTGGGCGCGAATTGGATTTTCTGTTGAGTGCACTCATTTCTACTGTCGCGTTTTTTGCATGCATGAATTCACGGTTTAACCTTTTTCGAATAAAGCCACCCACCCTTCACTGCCAAAGAGTCCAAACTTTGAATGCCCTCTCCCATATCGATAAAAAATGCCATCTCTTCGACGTAACCGTCTTCCCACGAAAGACTACCTACGGCTTTCCCCAGTTCAGCAGATGCTGAAACAATTCCTCCTCCCTCGAACATTTCCTCCATCTTCTGCTAAAATTCTGCCTATGATATGACCCCTAAAACTTTGTTTAGGATAATCCGGTGGTCCAGTTGATGGTCGTCACGATTACTTCTATGAATTATGAAGTTGACAAATATCGGAATATTCGACAGATGGCGTAGGAACAAAGTGTGGCCGGAAAAGGAGTAAAAATTCATGGTTCTAGAATAGAACTCGCATTCCATGCCATATTTCATTTAAAGTTGCGTAAAATTTTGCTGCGCCGTTTACGAAGATAGTTTCCAAAGATTGCATCCTTCTCAGTGTTATATAAAAACAAGAAAAAACAATCTCAAACCTTACGCACGACTTTCAGCTTAGCTACACTAAAAAAATGGAATTTCTCGGAATTTTTAAGCTTTACAAATTGTCAGGTTTGATCGAAATAAACTTTTTTTTGTGCATATAATTTTTTAACTTTTTTCAAGAATAAAGCTTTTTCATTGTTATGTGTTTGCTTTATCGATGAATATGAACAGCCTATACCTCAGTGCACATTTTAGGCGAAAACAGATAAAGCTCTAATTCGCCTTGGTTCGTTCCTCAACAACTGCTCCATCGCAAACGTACATATTTAATGAAGAAAGCATCAAAATGAACATGAATACTATTTCATCGTCGACATGCAAAATAAATTTCACCTAGACTTCATAAACATATTCAAATTCATATCCTGGTAGAATTATTAACCAACTTGGTAGTAAGTGGAGAGGAAAACAACCATTTGGATGGATGCAAAAAAGGACTGAAAAAAAAGTAGCAGAAAAGATACAGTAAATCACTCCGTTTTAGAGTTCGCATAAATTCATAGATGTCGTTATCATGAGCTGTCAACCTTACCACTAAATCGAAAAGAAATATTCGTGGAGAGAGAGAGAGCATAAATATATAGTCACTTGTTCTTACAGCATATATATATATATTATTAACCAACTTGGTAGTAAGTGGAGAGGAAAACAACCATTTGGATGGATGCAAAAAAGGACTGAAAAAAAAGTAGCAGAAAAGATACAGTAAATCACTCCGTTTTAGAGTTCGCATAAATTCATAGATGTCGTTATCATGAGCTGTCAACCTTACCACTAAATCGAAAAGAAATATTTGTGGAGAGAGAGAGAGAGAGCATAAATATATAGTCACTTGTTCTTACAGCATATATATATGTATATATATATATATATGTATATATATATATATATTGTTCCTTGTAGGCTCCGCGCGATGCTGTTCAGCTGAAAAAGCAAGTTTTTTTTTTTCGGGCATAGAAGATCGTTACAAAATCCACAACTAAATGGTATCACAACCAATCTCCGTATCTCGGAGATGAGGAAAGTTATCATATCATGGAACCTCGCAAAAGTTTCACTCTTCACATTTACATGAGGAAATATTTTCTTAATTCTTATAAAGTTGAGTCGGTTAGCGCACTATTCAACTGATGCTTCCTCGTGTCTAATTATAGTTCATTGTTTTCAACGATTTTTGCGCGTATTATGAAGGTGAAAGCGTAGTCAAACATTTTTACAGCGAAGCTACCTAAGAAAAAAAGTTAATTTTGCTACAGTATGGTCTCTCTTCTCACGTCTCACGATGACTTAACATGATCGTGAAAATCGCAAGAATTTGTTGGAGTGAATTCAGAAAACTTGAAAATCCTATCGAAATTTGACCTCCCTTTTTCGCCTTCCATTTGTACACGACCTTTCGCTTTCGTTTCGAAAAGCCTTAATACATTCTTGCATTGTGCGTACAAGTGAAGAGGGCATACGCAGAACAAATTGAAATTTGCAAGTCAATAAAGCAAAAAGGAATAAAAGTTAGAAATTCTTTGAGCCGTAATGAAAAGTTTACGTGTTTATAGGACAGAATGAGAAGGAAAAGACGGTAAATACACGTCACCTCAAAAACACAGATCAGGCGCGAGTAACATTATCGGTTTTCACCTTCACTGTGCCCACAGCTTCCTTCACGCCAGTTTATGAGGCAATTCTAGATTTGTGCATGGTATGTCTATTGGTGAACGTTATCACGAATGCATAGCAATGGATGTAATATGGGTCGGGTTCGAGCGAGCATCGATTATTATTGTTTGAGAAATCTAGATACTATTCGTTTGATGCAAATCATATTGAAGCTTAATAGTTAAATCCTTAGCTTTACATATGTTATATTTTTTCCCACAAAAAAATGAGACGTGTATTTCGATCTCAAAGTGTGCGAACTTTTATCGTTTTTCAACTAAACAAACGTTGCGGGTAAACATTGTTGATGAAAACGTTTCAAAGTTGAAACAAATATGTATGGTTCGTTGCAATCGATCGTTTTATTTTAGAAAAGTTGCTGAGGAGGAGTAAGTGCAAGAATTGAAAAATCTGTGATAGGTGTGTTTGGTTACACCGACTGATCATACAGGCATCAAACATAGGTTGCCGTGCACATGCACATGCAAATGCAACAACTCTGCGAATGCAGTATTCCTAGTTTTGGCATTTGATTAAAACAAAGGACAAATGATTCAAACATGTTGGAAAGCGCAGCGGGGATTTCAAGCTATATATGTTATCCGCAATCCTGGTTGAAACAGTCATATTCTTCTAATAAACATGCCAAAAGGAAGTAATGAACGCTTACCTACTAAAAAACGCGTCCGCTGAACCTGAGAACAAATATCTGCTCAGGATGCAATGTCAAGAGGTTTTACTTGAGTGTGTAGTTTGTTGGCGAGAATATGACTGGGTGACGCTGTTGTCATTCGCTTCTCGAGGAATTTCCCGTTCGTTTCGTTAAAATTTCTCGTCTTTCATCCAGAAAACATCTGTTTATCTATTTTTTACGCACGCTATATTTTCAACGTTCTGTTCGGCCTAAATGTGGGCTCTAATACCAAAATTGAACTTAACGGCAACAATTTCTCCGATTCCACCGCAGCACTTCCTATATACCCCTTGCAATGCCATAGATAATTGTTATCGAGCTTGATCTCCGTAGCTTTTCTACTTCGAATCAAAACCACTGGGCACACACAGATAGACAGACCGGCAGACAGAAGGAAAGACCGACAGACAAGAAACATAGGAACGCAATCAGGCATACGTGCGTTAAGCCAGAATGATTTTTTGGTACGAGTTTGTTGCTTCCAAAAGTACATCCTTATCAAATGGAAGCTTCAAAGCGCTTGTTTTTTGCCGTCATCACCATTTAGTAACGAAATTTTACTTGAAATCAAGCACGGATTTTCAAGCGCTCACAAGCTCGAATTACGTGTATTATTTTGTTTTAAAACCAGGGCGATCATGAACTACAAATTTCCCATAAATCCATTTCGCTCTCCTTAGAAACTAAGCGGAAACAAAATTACTGATGTTCCTTGAATTTTCACAGTTGGGAAAAATGCGCAGTTTCTCTCGTTTATTAGATGAGGGAGGCCTCCTTTTTCCACCTAACAAGCATTTGACCCACTAGGGCTTACGACTTTACTTCGCCCGCAAACCATGAGTATCACGACAATGTGAACGCATGCTTGAGGAAAATTCGTTTCAAGTGGGCAGGATTTACAGCGTTTTCTGAAGCAACTAAAACGCGTTTTTGAATGAAATCCCAAAAAGACCTACTTACTTTTCGATTGCACTTTATGGTTTTCTCTTCTAGAATCTGACCTTCCAAAAATTTGCTAGTGCCCTTGAAGAAGACTTGTAAAAGCTGCAGCTCAGTTTTTGCCACGTGAAAACGAAGCTCGTACTTTTGAGGAACGGCAAGGGTTGAGACTGATGGACTAACCCGATAACGAACAAGCACTTCTCGTCAAGCAACCAAAAGAACCATCTAAAAAGCGAACGGGAACGAATAAGTGACGGCTTTGTTTCCAAGCTATTCTATTTCAGTTCAAGCAACCAACTAATTTGCAAACTAGTGATGGGCTACCTATTCCTATTCTTCTTAAGCTGTTCTACTTGTGAAAACCGATCAATTGATAAACTTAAGCACAACAGAAACGTAAGAGCGCTTACAATTTGCTTATTTTGTCACCAGATTACGAAAGCAGTTTAAGGAACAATTTTTAAAGCAAGCGCATAGCCAGATACTAGTATTTAATATATGAGGCTTGAAGTATTACTTTCTAAAAGATTGTAACAAAAACAAATGCATCCTCCCATATATTCTTTTAGCATTCACATGACCCCATGATATCACATACTTCTCGAGACCCATACAGTTAGTCGTGCATAACCCAAAAGAATATCTTTATCAATGGTGTGGCTATAAAGATTACGAAATTCATAGCATGCCAATCATTTTGGCCCATTTCTATATGTATTAAAATACCACTGAAGTTTAGCGCCCAGAGGTTAATTATTTCATGCCAGTTTAAGTTACACAATTTTATCGTTCATTTTTCTATGTTTTTTATAACATAGCGAATGCTTATTTCTCTCATGTCATGCCATGTCTAATAAGTCTAATATGCCATGTCATCGACAGAAAGAGAGAGGGAGAGAAGGAGTGAGAGAGAGGAAAAGCCAGACGAAGGTGGAATTAAGAACAATAAATTTTTAAAACATCAGTGTTCATAGTTGATAAATGATAAGAAACGACAATCTACAATGTTCAAGTTTTATTCTTTGTTCGTGCCCTATAAAGCGCTCAGTCATTCAGCCAAAATTTTCAGTTCGCGAACATTGTCGAATTATGATAAGCAAATCTATTTAAATTAACCGAAATAGTTGAAGATATTCGCAAAATCGCATAGCTGTTATGAATTCAGTGATTGCAGAACGGATGTGTACCTGCAAACTGCTCTTTAATCCAAACAGATAGTTTAAAATAACTTACTGCTATAGCCGCCACTGTCTTATTATGCGCAGAAAACTTTGGAAACTATGCATTACATAAGTGCGCCTGATGCTGCAAATGATTTTTTTTTTGTACCCACGTCCATACGCTACAGTTTGCAGAGAGGTATACTCTATTGCAAACGTATTCGAATGTAAACCAGCAAGACCATCAAAGAATGTGGAAAAGTGTCTCAATACCTTCCGGTCCATGAACTACAAGGTCTTCGATGATTCATCATGTCTTCGTAATAGAACGCATTAGGCTATTATGGCTCGAGAAAATATTGAGGTGACGGTACGGTTTGATGTAGCGTCGTATAGTTTAATTCTTAAACTATCGTATACTATACTAAACGGAACAGTTTAACGTACTAGACCCCATTTTCGATATTTTCTCGATCTCTATGCGATCAACCATATTACATCATGAAAGCTTGTGATGATTGATTCATAGAGCTGTAGTCAAGCATGCCGAATATGTAAAATTAAATTGCAACTAGTGTTTAAAAAAAAAAAGAAGGACGCCATCACTGGGCAGTGCACATGAATATGCGTGCGGTCATTCATGCAAATCATTTTTAAAACGCATGTATTACCACAAACAAATTGGTTTTGGACGTTGTGCATTTTCTGCTATTTTTATTCCTGTCTCAAATGCTCCAATTATGCATCATTAATTGCAAGAATTTCGTTAGAAAAATTGCTTTATCCGCTGCGTTTCATGTCACTCTTTTAATGGATCTTTTTAAAACCGCACTGAAATGATTCATAACCTTTGATTTCATATTGAATAATTCTACGGTGCCAATCAGCATTTAAGTGTTGACAGTCTTTGGCGTAGATCGTGCCTGCTGCAGCAGACAGAGTAGTAAGTACATCGTTCATTTTAGCCACGCCCTTTCACTATATCTTCAGCTCCACCCCGTCGCTGTTATAAAAGAATGAACGGAATAGGAATAATGTATCATTTAAACTATAAAATCCCATTATCAAATATGAGAGTATATTTGCGTTGATATTCCTATAATATTTCAAGCCGAATTAATCTATGCCATGTTCTGTATTCATTTTCATACAAATTTTCATTTGAAAAGAAAGCAGTTGATTGATGCGTGAGTTCGAGTTTTTTAGTTATGGCCACACTTCAGCTGCTAGAATTCAGATGGAATTTGTTTCGTAGTTTCAGTTGCCCGCTCACTGAAATTTCATATACTATTCCATGTACTTAATGCTTGAGATTACAAGCCTCTGAGCCGCTATGATACGCACTTGAAGGTTTTTGGTAATGCAGAATATTCAATCTGTTTTATTTTCCTCTGTTTAGACGAGCTTTATTTAAGGCTGTTGGCCAGGTGTTGTCTTCTTCAGTTTTACTGCTTTATAACCTTTCAAACAACGAGGCAAGCAGCTGTTTGTGATATGTGCTCAACTAGTTCGTTAGGAATATTTTTTGGGCGAGACCGATTAGAATAACTTCATTGGTGTTAATGTTTGATTCATTGCTGGTGCATGGGTTGAATTCGATCATGCGATGCGCTCAAAGATTTCTATCGAAAAAATGTTTATTTTCTAATGTTTCTGCTCATCAAACCATAGTATAAGCAAACGAATGAAAAACTTTGTTAAATGGAACGGCGATGCAATATGGACGAGTGTTCATGGATAAAAACGATCATTCGTCATTATCTATTCATACCTACTCATTCAAGGAGCCAGTTATGGAAAGGGCTGGCAATTTTGGCTACTGCTTCGAAACGCAAAGATTTGCAGGATTGAGTTTTTAGTTTTTTTAAAGTTTCCTCCTTTTTTTCTTCAAGGACTACATTTTTGCAACTAGTAAGTGTGACGCGCATTCCTATAGTGTTTGTTGACGATCTGACAACTTTGAATGGTGAAGTCGCACTATGTATGCAATGATGCCGTTAAGGCTGTGCTCATTTTGTATCAAACATTGTTTCAGAATAACAGTTCATTAGGAGTACTTCGAAAGCGCCTAATATTGGTCCATTCGAAAACCCAAAATGGACGTTGTTGTGCAAGCTCTTGGATATTTTAATATGGGTGCAACGGACGTTAGAACGTCTGAAACGCAGCCTTCATCTTCTCCATGCAAGCAGCTGTTGTTGCAGAAACGCAAAAATGTTATTGGGTAGGTTAACATATCGCATGCTTCTGTTTATTTTTACAAGCTTATTGCAAGTGGCCGCTCGCCTGCTTGCCCTGTATTGCAAATTGATGCGAAGTGTTTAACGCTTACAAGTAACTGTAGCAGTACACATTGTTGTTGTGTTGTTTCATATTTCCAATGGCTTGCAGCCGCTATATAGGAGGTCTGCTCTATACGATCGCTCACGGATTAAATATAGGCGATATCCAAAGAGACCTCAATTTGCTAGCGGCAGAAAGAAAAGATATTGCATTCGTCATAGAAAATAGCGAAATAGCGAAAAACCACTACAATTGGCCTCATCGAGAAAACTAATCGCCACATGGATCCTATCTATTGAAGGACCCAGAAACCATTTACAAATGACAACCTTCATTTACGGTCTATCCATATTCCGTACTTTGCCACTTAACAATTTTGGTTGCTTGACTGCGCAATTCGGCGAAAGACTGCGTAGTTCACTTGAAGAATCATTAAAAATGGCATTCATAAAGACAGAAATGACCGTAAAAAATTCAAAACACTGTACAAACGAACCTTGGAACTCTCTCTTATGAGATCTTTTGAACTCCTTATGAAGAAAAAAGACTTGAAAATTTGCTTGGCCTTGGCCAAAAATTGACATTTTACCACCTTAGATGACGATAAATTTGTAATAAATCGTCCATTCGTTGTGATCATACTTTCATGTATGGCAGCAATTGTTCGCTGTTGCCTAAATACAGCTTATGAGCAAACCCAAAAAAACCAGAAATTCATTAAACAAAACAACTAGCATTTGACAGAAGAGCACAGGCTCATTACGAGACTGCCAGTAACGGAATCGCGCAATCAGGAAGCGCGTGCAGTGCTTTTTTTACGGATGCTGCACTTTTGCATATCTGTGTTCAGTAATGCGTAAACCGGATCTGCCGAATGATGCATTGAAAATTCATGTCAGTATATTGCAAATTTTTGATCGTAGATCCTTCAGACGAACTTTTGTTGACACGCTAAACTGGATTATCAACAAATAGGAGAAAAAATATGCTTGAAAGTTTTTTAAATTAAGTTTTTAGCGAAAAATTTCAGTAGAAAATCACTAACTTCACAAAAAGGCGTCTTCAGTATGAGGACACGCCTCCAGTATGCCATCGATCTGGATTGAATTGCACATTAAATACACATACATTGATTCATGCTGAAATATACACTTTATTTAATGTGCTATTGTGTAATATATCCTTTATACGTAAAACACCACAAAGGTGCTTCGTTTCCAGTAGTAACAGAAAACGTTTCGTACAATGCGCCGCATAGCCCCAGCGACACTTCCAAATGTGTAGCAAAAAATAACGTGGAGCGATGAGTTCATTTTATGATTACACTGTCTACGTGAAAATTTTTATAAAAATACACCGTTTTTGTAGAATTACACAAATTTCTCCTTTACGCAGCCAAAATGATTTTTGTTTTTATGTCGCGCAAGTCGATCCACTGATCACGTCCTCCTTTTGCTGCATCCAGAAGTATGTTTACATAAGATAATCAGTTCGAATGATCACATTACCAACGCATTATCAGTTTGAAAAAAAAGGGTGAAATGTCTTAGGGAAGGCGGAGTACATTCAAGGTTTCTGTTCTTTTCTTAAAGAGTATGCGCCATGTTTTTTTCAAAAGTTATATGTCAGGATGCAAAGATACCGAAATATTTCTTGCACAGAAATGTGGCTATCATCCGTCGTTATATAGGTCATTCTTTTGTAAAACATCTTGAGAATAAAATCGAGAAAGTGATCAAATATAATATAATACATTGAAAAGATCAATCCACCCATTAATGCTTGTTAATTAATTAAGTACTTTCATAGATCCAATTTTGCTACTCAGCGAAAATACGCAAATTCACTACGCAATGGAATGAGAGATGTCACCATTCAATTATGGCCTATCGACCAATGACTAGTGAATCTACTTCCGAATGAACCGTGACGTTTTTCTTTTTCAGAAGCAAGTGTCAAATTTTCTACAGAGATGATCCGTTCGTCGTTTCACGAGCCTTTATGCAATATTTATACGATGAAAGCGGGCGCAAATTTATTGATTGTATCAGCAACGTTCAACATGGTATGTGCTTAGAATGCCTACGTGATACTGTGATGGGAAAATGTTTGAAGTGTTGAAGGCATTTAATTCAATGTCAAACTAAAAGCACGTACTGCCAGAAAATATTCGATGCGTTTCGATTTATGATCGTTAAGGCGCAACTATAGGTGATAAACATAGTACGCACACCAATACTAAACTTAAGCAACGATCAACTGATCAACCCACTGTTTCAACTGCACCTGTAAATGAAACGGCCCTGAGCATTGGAGAGCATTTCACAGAGTCTATGGAATCATATCAAATGGAGGTCTTTTGTATTTGGTGCAATAATTTGCTCATCCATCTACGTGCAATTTTTTCTTCACTCTTTTGGCGGTTGAGTCAAACTGTGCGTTTAACCAAAGCTTATGCAGCAGAGGTTGAAATATGAGAAACGCGAAACAATAATGATTGGCATGTCGAATATTTTACAGAAAAACATCATGTCGTCCCGTAAGCGTTAACAGACTACAAAAGCTTGGAAGCAGTTTGAATAAAATCAGAGTTACTGCTCACACAGCAAGAATTTGCTAGTGACGAGTAAATTATTTCTTAACAATCCACTGGCTTTTAAAATGGTCTTGCGATCAGCGCACATACTTAAAATGACGCGGATTATAGAGCTGTAATTCTGTCGTACGTGCTGCCTCATAACTGCTTTTATTATTCAGCAGTCAAACAATATTTTCAATGTTGTCGCTTTGGCTTACCGTTTCACCGATTGGCATTGTTACAGAAACAAAGGATAGAAAACAGCGACAAAAACTTAGCCGAAAAAGATCAAAAGCCATGAGAATGATTCACTAAAGTACAACTGCTGCTTACAGTTGGACATTGTCATCCAAAAGTTTTGGAAGCAATCACAAGACAACTCAGCTTATCGACATGCAATGTGCGTTTCGTTAGCTCAAAACTAACAGAATGCGCCGAAGAACTTCTGAAAACGCTACCTGGACTCGATACTGTTCTTTTCTGCAATTCTGGGTGAGTTGTGAAATGAAAACTTCCACTTACTATCTGCATTATCACCATATTTTACCGTAAAGCAGAAGGCCTTTCCGTTGATTTCGTTTGATGGTATCATCTTTGCAGCCAATATTGGGCAATTAAACGAATTTTTTCTTCTGAATAACGTCTCGTTGTTTGATGATGCATACAGGAGCATAAATTTGGCTAGCGTGTTCTGCTGACCATGCCTCATAGTGTGACTGTATAGATGAAGCCGCTTGTGATGCCTTTATTTGCTTACTCAACGACGCTTAAATGAAATAAAATAAGCGAACGTTTACCATTTAATACATATGTAAACAACAGCTAATGCATAATTTAAACAAATAAAGAAAAGCTCTCACCATTAATGAACCAATAGCTTCGCAATGAGGAACTCATCTACTTAAAGTGAGTGTTTCCCATAGTCACCAAGCCTGCTCAGTAAGTATATCGATTGCTAAATCTTCAATCAGTCTTCAGTTCAATCCAATACTAGTTATAAGCGTAAGCCAACTGTTCATTATTGAATTGTTTAGAAGCTGCTAATGTTATCGATGCCACTCTATGACTGTAGGATTGTATTTAACTGTATTTACGCGATCAATCGATCCATTTCTCTGCTTATCTAGGTCGACCAATATTCGTTACGCTTTTTTTTTCCCAGTCAAACATTTCATTGTGACTCGAAACGATTTGCGTTTTTCGTTATTCTTTGATGATATGATATGATCGCTTTTATGCCTATCGTGCTCACTTTTGTACATGAATACCGTCTCGATAGTAAGAAATATTGCTGCTACTGCAGCGAAAAATCAGTACGAAACTCATTAAGATGCTTTCTTTCACAACATTTTACTTTATGAATAGGTTACATCTAAGTTTCAACTTCTTGTTAAAAACCTAAACCTGTTTTCGTTCGCTTGACTACAGATTTGATAGATTGGATAGTCGAACATATTCTTTCGAAAAACGGAATACAGTAATCGAGGGAATCGGATGAGAATCAATGTTTCACATGAACATTTTCATTCTAGTACTGCATGTCTGCTTAATCTTCATTCTGTTTTCGCTTTGGCAACGGTTGTTTGCAAAATCCTCCAAAATTTAGTGAATCACGTCTTGAAACTTAGTTGGGAACGAAATTCGACATTTTTTTTGCTGTGAGGAAAAATTTTTTTTGTTGTGAGGAAAAAATGATTTACAGGTCAGAAGCTAACGACCTTGCATTAAGACTTGCTCGCGACTTCACACAACATCACGATACGATCGTTGTTGATCAGTAAGCGTTAGTTTTTACAAGTCGTACGAGAGCAAAATCTTATGGGCAATTAAAAAATAAATATGCTGTTATTTTCATTTCGTTTGGAAAAAAAAAGGTTGAAACGAAACCATTGAGTGACAATTACAGATCCCCACTACTATATGGTATTTGTTATGGATTTGTATAGTAAAAAGAAGTTGTGTGCTAATGTGGAGTGCCACTTTTCATATGGACGATCACTTTTTCTCTAAAATCGTTGAATTTCTTTAGTGCTGCCAAAAAAGGTTTATTTAAAAATTTCTTTAAAAACTACGTATTTCTTATTCTATTAGCAAAACTCCATGTATGTACATTGTGTAAATTTAAAGAACGTTTATTTGGTCGTGAACAATTTGCAGCGCCTATCATGGGCACGTTACGACAACCATGGAAATGAGTCCATACAAATTTGATCATGGATGCACGATCAAACAACCTGAATGGGTGCACGTTGTAAGTTTAACGCTTATACAGCTGCTTTCGTTTGTGCTTTATGGAGCTGGCTGTGTGCAATTGTGGACTATCTGTGGCATTCGGTTTTTTAAAAAGGTTCTGAGTTCATCACTATACACGCGTAGGCCACTAATCGGCCGTCAGCGCTCTAAGAAAATAAAACATCAAAAATGTGGCCAGCATTCGAACTATTTGAAAATTTTCATCTGTAAAATTTATCTTTTCTCTTAGCAACACGACGAAAGAACGAACCAGTCCAAGAATGGGGTTGTTTAATTAGCAGAAGTGCCTAACGAGCTGTTGCGTACAAAACTGAACTGACAAGGAATGCAAAAATAGCGTTTCGTTCGACTGCTTGGTGCGAGCATTATGTGCATTATACTTTGTATTGCGAAATGCAGTGAGCTGTCAAGGAAAAAGAAGAACCAACCCACCGACCGTGCGCCCCGAATTGGTTACTGTCCATTATTTGTTGCGGCTCTGCTAACGACGTTATGCTTTAGGTGCCATGCCCAGATGTGTACCGAGGTATGTATCGACTCGACGACAACGAATTACACAACGAGTTAGCGCTGTGTGAAGCGGCGCATAAATATGCAAATGAAGTGCAACAAGTTATCGATAATGTTAGTATCCTCTTATGTGCACTTTGCACTTTATTTGTTGATAAACTCTAAAGAATAATATGCATAACAGAAGTCATGAATGTTACTGAGTTTCACACTGATTTTTTGTATTACTTTCCTGATACAAGCATTTCCACTCGATAGGAGTTTCTAACCGAGTACCACCACTTAACCGTTGAGTATTCATCGCAGTTTCAAAACCGGCAATTTCAACAAATTGTTTAATTTACGGAATGAAGCAAATTTTCGAAATGTTACAATCGAATGGAGCAAAAAAGTCCAATTTTAAGAAATTGTTTTCAGGAGCAAATATTTTTCATTTAGTTGCAACACAATGGGCGAAAGTTGGCTGCATTTTTCTCCGAAGCACTACAGTCATGCGGTGGTCAAGTTATACCTCCAAAAGGTTACTTTCGTGCAGTTGCAAAGTAAGTTCGTTTCTTGTTCTCCTGCTTCTAAACATTGAAATTGTTATCAAAATTGTTTCTTGTTGTTCTGTAATCTCTAATCTTTAATCTCCTACTTGTACACACTGTTGATTTATCTAAACCACTATGGAAGCTGTTTATTCGATAGAATTCAAGCTATTAGGTTTTTTAAAACGAAATCAAACAATCATATGGACGACAACAAAGACAAGTTGACTGCGTAGTCGATTCGTTTAGAATGCGGAGAAAATATGTTGATTTGTTAATGTGAAATCGTTCAAAGCTGCAACAGATTTGGGTCTGAACTAATCGTAAGGTGATTGAGCGGGCTGAAATAATTGATTCACGCTATTTTTTACTTTATTAATTCCAAGTCAAAATTGTTGCAAGAAGTAGGAAAAGTTTTCGGAGTGAAATAATTTGAAATGATTCTAGGCATGTACGAAAAGCTGGAGGACTTGTCGTAATGGATGAAGTGCAAACGGGTTTCGGCCGAATCGGCAGCACATTTTGGGCACACAAGCTCAACGATGAAGGTGAAATATGATAGACTTCTCTCGAAAGGACGTCACACTATTTTATAATTGAGATTCGGCCACGATGGTCGATCGAATAAATTCCATTCGAGATTCGGAGAATGAAATTAGATATCTCAAAATTGAGCGCTTGAATCCGGCGCACAAATGAAGTGCTTACAACAAATTCGTGTTACGATCTTTTATTTCGCAATTCATTTCCGACTATTTTCTTGAAACGGAACAAGAAATACTATGTGAACGCTAACAAATATGCGATAATTGCTTTTGCGGATTGAAATTTATTTACAAAGGCAAACGTTAAGGTTTTGTTGCTGACATTGTAACTATGGGAAAGCCGATGGGTAATGGTTTCCCGGTATCCGCAGTCGTTACGCGAAAGGAAATTGCTGATGCACTCGGCGGTAACGTTGAATACTTCAATACCGTAAGTTTCATATTTTAAAAAATTTTTTCCAACATTTTAATAGCGTTTTTCGTTTCGAAAATAATCATCATAATCATTCATTACTAAGAGTAAAACTTTGTTCGAATAAATTGTTGACGGCTCACCAATTGTCTTCATCTCAGAAACGGTTGTTGATTGCTTATTTCACTAACGTAAATATCTATCAGTAGTGCGTAAGCGCTCAATATGGGAACCTGAATCAGTGAAAATCGAACGAAATTTCTCATATTCGCTACAAATTATGCATCACAAACAATAACAATATCTATTTCATACACACTTTAAACATATTGCTGATTGTCGTTTATTGATGCAGTACGGTGGCAATCCAGTGGCATGTGCAGCAGTACTCGGAGTGCTAAACGTAATCAAAGAGGACAATCTTCTAACCCATTCACAGCGTATCGGTGAACTTTTCGAAGAAAAATTCAACGAACTCAAAGCTAAACATGAATGCATTGGAGATGTGAGGTGAGCATATCACACTCGTTACCCACCATTCTAATATAAAGTGAGAGAGGTTTTTTATCTATCCCGGAAGCTAATCTTTTCCTTTTTGTCATCAACCTTTTCAGAAGACATCCTGCTGCAGTCCATTAATAACGAACTAGGCCTTCGCCACACTCCCTTGATCGCCATTAGCCTCAAGAGGTCTCTTAACGGAGCAATTCTGAAAATGAGTGAAACTTTTATGTTACTTTCCGATCATTGATCGAGTCGCCTAAATACATAAAATAAAGTGAACGACGCAATCGTAGTTATTCTACATTTTCGACTTCATCTGAACATTTTCATAAAAGGCGTTTGACACATATAAAGTCAGAAAGGTTTTTGAAGAGATTTTTTTTCGTAGACTGTCGCGATCGTTCCACTCTAAAATCTAAGAATTCAGGCACCCTCCTGTTGTAATGTTATTTTTTTCCCAGAGGAGTTGGCTTATTCTGGGGCATTGATTTGGTACGCGATCGTCAAAGTCGCGAACCGAACACTGAGTTGGCGTCAGCCCTTATTCTCGAACTGCGAAGACAGTTCGGTGTCCTGTTAAGTGCCGACGGCCCATTCTCGAACATCATAAAGATAAAGCCACCGCTGTGCTTCAATGAAAGTGATCTTTTATGCGTAAGTATCCCATTTCATTTCATACATCTTTTCAATTCATTTTGTTCCAGACAACAGTTTTAAGGCAATTTTATCTTTCTTGAGAAAGCCGAATCTGCAGCTAGATTTCCAATCGGACGGTTTTTGGCCGAAATCGGAACTAATTCAAAAAATTGGAATTAATTAATAAGTGGGAATTAATTGGTAAACAAGTTCGGAAGCCTACAAAAAACGGCCGGCACTATATGTGCTTTTGGCACTTCTGGTAATAATAGTACAAGTACAATATACAATCGAAAACCAAGCGGGAAATGAAGAACAACAAACACATAGACATTCCTCTCGATCCACGATCCAACAGCTGCTCTTGACGCCTACTGCCACATGATGGTGGTCTAACAAGGCGTTCACAAGATCAAAACCGCTGTCGCCATTGGCGCCCATTTCCTCACGACTTTCGCTTTGCAACGTTCCACCTCGTATGAGTTTACATTTTGGTCTCGGGAACTGAGTTTGAGGGCAGTTATTCCTGTGGTATATCTCCCATATCTAGTTATATTCCATCCACCATGGTTCATCCAGAAACGTACGGATCGTTGCCAAATTTTATCCGACAGCTCTCGCACTGCATAGATTATGGGGGATAAATTTCGTCGCGGTAATCTCAAATCAGCAGACGAACGGACAGACGCACGCGCAAATGCACATGCATAAATACGTATGAACAAACATGACAATGACGTCTTATAAGAGTGCTTCCGCTGCAGCGAAAAGCGCAAGTGGCGTTTTCTTTCAACACTGCAGCGTGAACGATTTTCAAAGTAAACTTTAAATCTAAAGTTTCCCAATTAACTTTTGTGGGCCAGCTATGAATTTTAATGAAAGCATCTGAAATATACAAATGCAAAAGTTATGGCACATGCTTTTACGATACGCTTTCCATGATGGAACCAACCGCTACTAGGCCAATCACAATCATCAATAACTATTGCCTGTATTTTGCAATCTTTACATGAGCGACGTAAAATCAACGACAGAGTGCACTTTGTTTTACTATAACAAATTGCTGTAGTGGAAATACGATCGTGAACTGTTCGGTTATAGCAGGGTACTAAATAAGTGGTTCGGAATATTTACGAGGTTCAATCCAGTAAATATTTTCCGTAATAACTGAGAAATAATAAAATAAATTCGGGAATATACGTACAATGCATAGAGTATTTCAGTTGAAATTGCTTAAAGAATAGGTCGTTCTTCATATCAAATTGTGGGTGTCGTTCCTCATATCAAATTGTGGGTGTCGTTCCTCATATCAAATTGTGGGTGTCGTTCCTCATATCAAATTGTGGGTGTCGTTCCTCATATCAAATTGTGGGTGTCGTTCCTCATATCAAATTGTGGGTGTCGTTCCTCATATCAAATTGTGGGTGTCGTTCCTCATATCAAATTGTGGATATCTTAAACGCGACTAAATTGTACTGTCTTGCAAAGGTATATTTCATTGTCACTTGAAACAACGTATTATTGCGTTGATTGCTCATGCAACAGCTTTAACGACCTTTCTTCTTGTCTAGCGCCGAATGCTGCCATGGAATCGAAGCAAACAGTTCATTAGTTCTCTGGCGTTTTATGGCATCAAACACACTGGCTTCACTCGCCCTATGCACCAAACATGTGTTTCTTTTCAGACGGTGAACTCAATCGATCATGCTTTGCATAAGTTGACAACACAAGAGAAACGGACTGCATAATACGATCTGTATCTGCTTGTTTTAATTTCTTCGCTCGCTTTGTCTGTTTTCTAAGCGAATCATTTACGTGCCGTAGAGTTAAAATTTTAAGAAAATAGTTTTAAATTTCTGAATTGTAAGAAAAAATGCTTTCTTCACCGTTGGTTTTCGATGATAAAAATTATAAATAAGCATAAGAAATGCGATATTCGCATATGAAACTTCCGATGGTTTTTCAGAAAAAACCGAATACAGCTTCCATAAATATTTGTTCTATTGTTCACTTGCCTACTGAATTTGTCAGTGTATTATAAATTTTTGTTAAAATGTTTAAAATTCCCTCTCTTTTGATATCGTTGTCGCTGTCGAATAATCGACCTATAAAAAATTAGACGGCAAAATCGTTTGCCATCACGTTGTGGATGAATGTGAAATGCTGAACATATCCAGTCTTAAACTGCTGCACTATTGTTTTGCTGTCAAAGCACTGCATAACAGAGGTTAAGGTCCTCACCGATAACGAAATTCACCGCATTTATTACGATCAGTCGCACACTGATTTTTAGGACGTCGGTTGCATTATAGTTGTATAAGCGTTCCTTTTTCAGCGTTGAGGTAGATAGCATCCTGCAACAGCAGAATGGGAATTTCGGCTATCTTGACTGGCCGATCTTGCAACGAAAAATGCTGGCTTTCTCTCAAAAAACGTTTCCTGCAAAACTTTTCGTAAGGATCTGGTCTAGACGAGAAAATTACAGTCCTTATGTTCAGTGTTCATCCATTTCGGACTGCGAAGTACTCTACCGGCTAGAGGCTGAATTATTATTGAAATAAAATAACGAAAGTAAGCATTTCCGAAATAGTTCCATTATGGGTAACTATTTCGGAAATTGCCTTTCGTACTAAACAATTTTACCGTTCCCCTGCAAAGCGTACACTTACAATTTACGATCTCCAAAATGGAATCCAAGAAGTGACGAAATTTCGTGGTAGACACACTCATTTAATTTCTACTCTTCCAAACTAGCTACAATTTGTAAGGTGAGGTGCCTGGCACGATATCCACCTTGGCGTCATACCAACGGGTCTCATAAACTCATAAAGAATAGTTAAACATGCAAAACGGTCCATTCATGTTTTAAATGATCCGACCGCTCGTACAACCCTTCTAAAAAAATCCGTTTTTATCCGCTATAGTAGTTCGAGTTCGCAAAGGGCATTATGGTCTCGTTCTCTCGGCGCGTACGTGTGTGTGTCTATCTATCTGTCCGGTTGTCTCAACTCGGAAACCACTGAAATTAGAATTACAGGACTTGTAGCCTGCATGCACCTTCCTCGTCACGGGAAAACAAATTTTCTAGAACTTTACAGGTGGCCGGATCATTTAAAACATTGATTCTCACTGTCTGTGGGTAATTTATGAAATCAGCTAGTCTGATGAATGGAATCGCTGAAAAGTATACATAATGCCAACCACTTAATACGAGTCCTTATTTGCCCTTGAGGACATGGGTTTTTGCGTGCGCAAATTTGTGAAAGTGCGCAAGAAGGAACAAATAAAATTTACTCCGTCGTTTTTACGATGATTCTGCTTAGCCCATAAAATTCACCGCCAATTTTGAGCGTAATAAAAAATCCTCGTGTTATGTAGCGCATCACGACAAGTTATCGTGACAGAACGGATAACACGTCAGTGTGTAGAATGCGTCGGTGGTAAGTACCAAGGACTGCTTGTATTTGTAAGGGGAAAAATGTTCGATCTTCCCTATAGTACTTTTAAGGACGACGTGACTCATGCTCGATAAATCAGTCACAGGGAGCAGGAAGAACGTAAATGAGACGGGACGTGGGATCTGGAAGAATGGAGGGGGATCGTTGTTCTTGCCGCCTAATCGTCTATCTCACTCCATGAAGATCGTCGATGTCCAAACGTACCCTATTTGAAAAAGCGATTCAGACCACCCACCACCCACTAGGCAGGCTACGCTTGCTCAACTGGTTTCCACCAAAAACCACCCAGGACAACCAAAAATACCCCAGTGTAAGCTCTTCAATGCGCGCTACGCTTAACAGTCTCATTGCCTTTACATGACCCTCTCAAACCCTAACTTCACCTATTCGTAACAACCGCTTCCAATTAACACTCTGCAAACGCCGCAAAACGAAAATTACCTGCACAAACGAGGTGCAGAATGGCATAAAATTACTATGCTTTTTATGGCAACCGAAGTAAGCCGTAATACAAGACACTTCAGCTGGCATACATTTGCAACATGCCCAAAGCTATTCTCTGAAAACTTCTCAATAGGTAGCCAAACTATTCCCCACCTATACCATAAAAACCGACTGACTAGCCGACCAATTCAAGTTCGTTTCGAGAACTTCAGTGCACAGAAACAAAAGAACCTCAACGGTTGCCCAAAACTAAGGCTCCTTTCCACTCATCGAATGGACAAGCTCGAAGATGCCCACTTCGTTCATTACCATCAAACGTTACATCTAGAAACACAAACAATGAGTTCGTCTCTCTAAATATGAGCACATCACCTATCACTCACAACAATCAAAAAATGCTATGAAAGACGATCGCTTAGTAACAACGCTTTATTGATCCATCAATGCATGCACATAAAAACCAACAGCGTTCCACGAAAGGACGTTTGTCTTGCAGTGGAAAACAAAGCGGCAACCTGATAACGTGCAAAACATAACAACGGTAAAAATCAGCAAAAATTTCAATTGCGCACTGGTGTTTGCGCTAGAAACTCCCAATAGCGCTGGTAAGGCGTCTTCTCCAGTGCATTCTCCTTCCACAAATCGGGTGTTAGGTATGAGTACGTGCGTTGGATGGCAGCGTATGTTGCCTGAAATGCCCTCATACAGAAACGGCCAGTAGGTTTGTCGTCAGCAACTCCGTCACAACTCAACATCAACCAACATGATCCACTTTCCTCACTCGCTTGCAGCTCTCGCCATAAACAGCGCCTTGTACGCGCATATTCCCCATACCTCTTCGCTGGAAAGTTCAACCACTACACAATCACGTAAGAAAACATAAACGGACAACGCCGCCCCGCCATCTCCAGACGAGGAGAGGGAGGCCAGTAATACGCAAAAATTTCAGAAAAGAACTCAAAAATGGAACGGCTTCGGAAAGCAAGAATTTATCCAGAACTGAGGAGGGCGAGGAAGGAGGCTAAATGACTAAAAATACATACAACCCACAAAAAGATGATTTTGTCGCCATGAAACCTCTAAGCGCAAAAAAAATGACCAGCGATCTGCGCTGTGAAACAGTATGTTGATAAACTCCACTTAATCTGAATTTTCAGCGCCGAAGAAAACGGTTAAGTTTTTCAATTCTTCCATTCCCCATTGCAAAATCCAATCATCCCTTTGCAAAAAGGGCCTTAAAAGATGTGACGCTTAAGCTCTGATCCTCGATATCGTTCAAGACCTACAGGACGTAAGCCAAGAAATATTAGATGCCAGAATCGAGTAGTTTCAAACGAAAGGGCCGAAAATGGCAGATATTCAAAAAATCGACCATTTCTATACATACCGAAAAAGAGAATGACCAGCGCTTCGCGCGACCACCGGCAGAATCGCAGCTGAGATAGGTTGTTGCGCACAAGTCTACCAACCAATCATAGCTGAGCCGCTCTTTATCCGCTTTGCCACCCAACAATGAAATCACCGTTTCCCCTTTTCCATAAAAATTTAATCCCCTTCGCTGTTGATTGAGTTCACAGGCATAAGTTCTTATAACGAACAGTTCCTTATAACAATTTCAAAAAAGTTGCAGCTAAGCTAAGCCATTACGAACACGGTAAGATGCGCTTAACTAGTGAGTGTCGACCAGTTGAGATACGGAACAAAACAATAAATAAACCTTTGCAAAGTTGCCAAGGGTAGCTGTTTGTCCAACAGCTGATGTATAGCAATCCTCGACGCCAGCCATTTGCAGCAGCTTCTTGGGGACAGGGGCCGAGACAATACCGGTGCCTCTAGGCGCAGGGATGAGCCTTACCAACACGGAACCACACTTACCTGTCACCTAAATAGGCATTAATATCTGCTTCTGTTAAGTTCATCAACACAGTAAATGGCAACACTTACTAGGCCCTAATCCCTTCTTATTTGGGTTGAACTTCAAAGAAAATATGAAGCCGCAGTGAAACTTTTCTTTTTTTTTTTGTTGCATAGCGAGATGCCACGACTATGCTGCGTGAATAAAGGTTCTTTTCTTGTTTCAAAAATTCATCTTATGAAAATCCCATCATCTTTTCAGAAGGACCTCAATTGTTCTGCCTAAAAATAAGCAGTATCCTTCTAAGAAACTGTCTTCCACCTAAACGAGTACCACTCCTACGACCGATATAAAGAAACTCGGCTGGGGTCCAATGCATTCTTCTGATAAAAGAACACGAGAAACTTTAGTAAAATGAAATTGCAAACGGCTGAATTTTAAAAAATAGAAAAAAAGTACGGGCAACACAGCAGTTGCAGGTTTGAGGAGACTCTGAAAATAGCAAGTGAAAGACAAAAAAATATTTCGAAAACAGCAAGAAGAGAAGGGAATAAGTTCAATAAATATGAAAAAAACAAACGCCGGAATCACAACAAATGCAGCCGAAGTGGCAACTAAGTTTTGAAATTGGCGGAGTGATAAGGAGGTCAAAGAAGCTACATCATCGTACAAAGTAAAAAAAAAAAAACAATGCAACTGCAAGTTACCTTGCAAGGGACGGTGTGCGGTTGACCGATCTTGTTGCCCCAGTAGCCTCGTCTAACTGGGATAACTGACAATTTGGCGGCTACAATGGCCCCTCGAATAGCGGTGGCAACTTCTTTTGAGCACTTCACACCCAAACCGACATGCCCGTTGTGGTCACCGATAGCCACGAAAGCCTCAAATACACACCATTCATTTAACCCCATAAAAAGCAAAGCAATATATTTACGGCTTCCAGTGAAGACTCCTCCTCTTCTCCAACAAACAGGGGGAAAAACATCCTCAAAACATCATGCGACTTATGTTACAACTGGTATACTGCATACAAAATTATACTATACCGCGACTATTTTGCCCTAAACTGCTGCACAGCGGTAATTCTTCATCGACGCTTTAATACCGCAGTCTTACAAGCTATTATACACAGCAAAGCCGGAACCGCACAGCAAAGATACACTCTTCTTTTTCCCAAAGAAATCTTCAAAACTGCATCCTTTCTAGAGGTTTCAATCGAACATATGCTATGAACACAAGAACGGATAACTCGCCATGTTATATTTCTTTCCAACTATGCACACAGACCAAAATAATCAAATTCAGGAGAACTATTCTGCCAGCCCTAACCCTCCCACCTTCCTTCTTACCTCTCCGTCCTCTCAAAACGACAATCACTAATCTCTATTCAGCTGCTCAGCTCAGGGCAAAGCATGACACTTGTCTTATCCTGCCTACCTCACGTAACATACGAGCAACTGTCTCACTAACGTCCCTCAACAAAAGCAATAAAGGAAATTAAGCGATTATGGAAAGAATCTAATGGAAGCTTGTTCTATGATATGAACCTTAAACCGGGTGCGTTGACCTGCTCTTGTTTGCTTCTGCACCGGCATAATCTTCAACACTTCATCCTTTAGATTGAAAAGAAGAGCATCGATGATCTCGAACTCCTGAAATATTAGAATTGGTTTCAGAGTACGACCAAATAAAGAACGTACACAGCCACCAAAAATTCTATTCGGAATGTCAGATAGATCGAATGAAAACAGCTTATAAATGGTTACCGAGATTGCTCTCTCGCTAACCAGCGACAATAGCGCTCCAACTTCATAAGCTGCACCATCCAAAGACGCAATTCAAACCCATTTTCCGTTGACTTATAATAGACTAGTTCCTTAATACAAAAGAATCAATGCGCTAACTGTTGGTAAGTGCATACTAAGCATGAAAAGCCAACTACTACTGAACAGCTGCCTTTAACAACCGACTATAATATATTGATTGCGATTTAACGACTATTTCGGCATACTGCTTACGACGTAACTTTCGTGGGACAATGGTGCCTAAACATGGGTGATGATGCCAACTCGATGCGTGTGCCGGCATATAGCTCAACTGTGGGCACCTTACCCTCCTTGGCTGGCGAACTGGTAGTTGATTCGCTCACGAAGCTAAACGTGCTGCTTGCAGCATTTCGTAAAAACTGTCACATCATCAGAAATATAGCAAAACAGCAGTCATGAGCATGGCGACCGGTAGGACAAGACGCTAACATGGAAGACGGCCAAAACTCCACACCCCAACTTGAAACAACTTCCCAATTACACCGCAGAAGAAGGTTGTAGATTACTGATGTGCAATTATAACTAACAGATGACACAACTGATACCTTATAACACTCTGAAATACACGTTGTGCTATTAACAAGCTGAGATTATTCAATATCAGCTACCAGAACAATGTCAAATTTTACATGAGCAGCTCCCAACGTTTTCTTTCGATTTGACTACTGCAGGAGGGGGGTGCGGAGGACAAAGAGAGAGTTCCATCACCCGCAAACAACTTCTGCCATAAAACGCCATCTATATCGTAAGATGATTTTAACAGCAGTTAAATCATTCATCCAGCCCAGCAGACAATCATCCATTCTCAAATAATGAGTTATGATAGCATCACAATAAGTACCATCACAAAAACGAAGCATTTCTAAGTAGAAATTCCAGGAAAGATTATCCTATAAGACAAAAATTCTCAACGATTCCTTCCACTGTGATAAAAACGCCCACTTCTGATGGTAAGTTTAGAGAAAACTGGATCAAATTTGGCGCCTGCAAAGTATGTCACATACTCCATCTGTATATTAAAATACCAATAAACACGGCCTGATAATCCAACTAGCATCACAATACGGGATTAACTAACCTTAATGGGCAACGAGTTCAGGTAGATCTCTTCGAGCGAAGTAATCTTCCTGTCCTTTACCAATCGTCCAAGCTTGGTGACCGGTACCCATTCTTTGTCGCCCTCTTTGCCACTCCTTAAATTTGTTCCTTGATATTCAGAAGACAACATAAAACAATCATGAATTAAGGATGAACCAACGGATAACGCACATTCACCCTTCTGCAATACTCACTATCCGTTGGTACGACT
Source organism: Toxocara canis (assembly GCA_000803305.1). Classification (NCBI taxonomy): domain Eukaryota; kingdom Metazoa; phylum Nematoda; class Chromadorea; order Rhabditida; family Toxocaridae; genus Toxocara; species Toxocara canis. The sequence goes on along the minus strand of JPKZ01000255.1, from coordinate 339,389 downwards.
GTTAAACTTTAATCAAGCTCGCGTACTCTACTTAGCCTTTGATCACTGAGGAGTGATAACCTTAGCGGCGCATAAAACTCGGAAACAAAAACAATTTAACTAGCCACATAAGCTTTCAACTAACAGTAAAACCCCGTTTTCAGCGAAGCGGAGGAACACTGGTAAAGGACAGTATTTTGGCATTCACCGCATTTAAGCGCAGACCCATTTCCGATCTCATATCTAAATGCAAATCGAACAAAAGCATATATGAGAACTTTGTGCAGTCAGAAGCTGCGTAAAACTTGGCGCAAGGGGTTTTTCCGACCAAAATTTAGAAAAGAAACGCAGAAACAAAAAAAAATTTCAGTTGAAAGGTTCGAGTTTAGCAAGCAACTGGACCACCCTCTTCAATCCAAAAAAGTAGGAGAAAAAACAGCAGTTCGGACATTTCCCAGGAATTTCAGATGTCTCAAGAAAACTCAGTTTCAATGACATTTAGCTACCGCCATTATTCCAAAAAAAAAAATGCTCGCGCTGGCCACATCACCAATAAATGCGTCGCTTGCGAGCAGCGCGGAACTCGAAGAAATTAATGCGTCAAAACTACGCGACAGTTACCTCAAAAGTTGTAATACTTAAGTTTATATCTATTATTTCGCAAAATGAAAACATCTGGACGAACGGAAGCAAGCAGTAACATTCTAAAAACAAACCTGGCACCGCGTCCTCCTCGGCCACGTGCTACCGCCATTATTCCAAAAAAAAAAAAATGCTCGCTGCTGGCCACATCACCAATAAATGCGTCGCTTGCGAGCAGCGCGGAACTCGAAGAAATTAATGCGTCAAAACTACGCGACAGTTACCTCAAAAGTTGTAATACTTAAGTTTATATCTATTATTTCGCAAAATGAAAACATCTGGACGAACGGAAGCAAGCAGTAACATTCTAAAAACAAACCTGGCACCGCGTCCTCCTCGGCCACGGCCACGCCCTCTCCCTCCACGATCACCTCCTAAGCCGCCTCGACCGCCGCCACGCCCTCAAACGCAAAATTCAGGCATATACATGTATACGTAATTCGGCTATTCATACGTACGTTTGCATTCACGTACGTATAAATGTAAATGCATATGTAACAAACCCTGCCTAAGTGATTTTGTTAGGGAGTTTAAAAAAAATTGTTTTCATTTATTTGAAAATTCTTAATCTAAAGTTTTCTAAAATTTAAACATCAAACTAAAAATTCGAGGAGGTTCTAATGCTTAGTTAGGTGAGACCACGCAAATCCTAAGGAAACTTACTCGAGCATACAGGGTCAAAGGAGTCAACAAACAAAAACGAAAATTCGCTTCACAAAACGTACAGGACAGAGACCACACCTAATGAACCTCACGAATGCAACATTTTCCTTGTTGGCCGCACGTTGGACGACTATACAAACGTCTAAAATTTTATGCGGCCGCAGAATACTCATAACCTGTTCAAAAGCACAAGTTAGATTATATGCCAACCGTTTTATTGCTTCTTAAGTCAATGAATTTATAGAAGCACACGGGGTATGCTTTATAGCCGGCAGCGCTTCACGAAACGCACTAAAGGAGCCTAAGCATGAAAAAGATTACGTCCCACAAACAGAAAACCACTACGAAGCCAGCAACTGAAGTTTATGCTGTATAGGAATGCCCAGATTTTCAAATCATCATTTCCAGTGGCGACACAAGAAGGATAAATGCAAGACCTCCGCTTACTGAAATCGCAATGTGGTGAGGTAACGCAATGTGCGTGCTGTTGATCGAATCATGAATACAATGGCGCTGTTGCGCAACATATAAGAAACAGATAAAACATTATGCAGAATGATACCTCCGCGGTCACCGCTGCCAAAACCACCACGGAATCCTCCACGTTCCGCCATGATAAAGCGGGCGTTCAACAACCTGTGTTCAGAAACAATTATCTGCATAACTCGCACGCTTGTACTGTTTGCGCTACCGCATAAAGGAACCCGAAGACATGATAAACATGTAAAAACCGACGACGACGGAGTATAAAAATATGGAAAGTTCTTCAAGATGGAAAAAATAAAGACCAGGGTTGAGGCAGTTGCGAAGTCGAACTTAAGAAGCAACAACACTGACTTATGCCTTACATTTCTTGAAAGCACATGAAAGCAACTATCAAAGAACCGCGACATTCAAAACCGTCGCACGTAAATTTCACTTTTTTCTAGGCAAGTGTTATTTAATCAGAG